>JARPMJ010006027.1:0-56683 GCA_033366665.1 Phoxinus dragarum
GGCAAAATATACAATTTGACCCTACCATCGACTGAGACTTAGCCTGCAAATGTTGACATTTGATACTGTTTATTTGTGTATGTTCTGCAGTATAGTTTAGATATGTAAGCTAAAATTGCACACCTGTTTATGTTATAGGCCTACAGGCCTATTTAAATTCTAAACAATGCAACTTGAATACACTTCCGCAGATGTGTTCTCAACAGCATCAGCAACCAGACCAGAAATCTCAACAACACTGACATCTGTCAGCCATGTGCAGATAGGCTACAATGACACTATAGATAAAAAATATATATATAATAATAACTAATTTAATGAAACGAAAAAAAATCCATCCATTTTCCAAACTGCTGGTCTAATAGGGTAATGACATACAGGCATAAATCCCTTTTTAATTGATTATTAAATAGTTTAATTAAGGTTCATACATGCATTTCAATGACAGAGACCAATATATTCATCTTACTAGAGCTGCCAGTTTGATAGTTTGCTAAGTTTCAGATGATTATTAAAAAGCAAGCACTAACTTTGAAAAGTTCGGAAAACTGTTGCTACGGCGATAGAGACGTTTGCCTCCGAATTAAAAATTAAGGAAGACGGATTAGTTGTAGGCTATACAGCAATAATCTTCATTAACATGCTCTTTTAACACAGATATATAAAAAGACACAATGGATTTCTTCAGGGGAGTGAAATTCTTCATTGTCATTCATACACAAATGAATATCTTTATATAAACGTTTATTTAAAATGACTTACAAATGGGCATAATACTAATTCACAACAGTGAATTATCAAAGGCACAACACACATTTCTTTAAGTTGCTACAAGACTTGAGTAAGTGCACATTTACTGTAAGTGCAATAATGCAGATTTATCAGGCAAATACTTAAGAATGAATACAAAGGCACTTCAAATCACATTTTCACATTGACATTCAGATTTTATCACAAAAACATGAGCATAAATATTAACCTGAGCATTAACGCAATACTGGTGTTAAAGGTATAGTTCACAAAGTGCATACAGTATGAACCAAGAGATTTCACATGACCAGATTTTCCCTTTTTTGCCTTTACAAGAACAAAACTAGAAGTGTGGCATGGGTAATAGCGAACCAAATCACCCTTCACTGGGTCGCACCACCTAAAACTGAATCTGATCATGGAAGTCAATTTACAAGTGGGGAGTGAAATGCTAAACATCAGACAGAAATACCTCAGTCTTTACAGGTCACAGAGATCTGCACTAATCCAATGTGTGAACGACACCATAAAACAGCAGCTAAGCGGACAAGACCAAAACAGGCGAACTCATTTCTGCCCACAGATCTGACTGTAATGAGAGCAAATGTCCCATTGGAATTCATGACAATATGAGTGATAAAAAGCATACTGGGGCCTCTTATGCTAAATTTATTAATTTATTTATACATTTATTATTACATTTATTTTGTCTGGGAAAGGATGAATTTACCAGATTTTAGAAAAACAGCTATACTTGGAGATACATATATATATATATATATATATATATATATATATATATATATATATATAATATATATATATATTATATATATATATATAGAAAGTTATACTTGGATATTCTAGATGTCCAGATGAAATTTTGTCGACATTTAACAATCCCTAAGCAAGGTTTGCTTTTATTTTATCCAAAAATGCTCAGAAAGTAAAGAAAATGGAAACATTGGTATATAATAATAGAACACTAAACAATGTGACTTATAAATATAGTACACTTGTGAAAACTGTCTTGTGCTATAAAAATACAAACAGTGTAAAATATTTTCACAAACTATATAAATATTATTTATATTTAGAAATGGAGCTTTTGGCCGCGGCAGTTATCTCCAATGGATGGAATTCCACTGGGTTTGAAACATAAATTTCAGTACCACATTCGATGTGTAAAGCAGCTGTATAATTGTTTTTGATTTGAAAACCTGTTTATTGGGTGCATAGATGAAAGTTAAAAGTTCTCTAACGGGTATTTAGAGAAACCAATATATATAATAAAGAACAGATGTGGCCAGTACCTTCTTAGAGAACAAGGAACCAGAGGTGTAAAGTCCAGGTTCAGAAAGTAAAAGTTCTCCTCGGTATTTTGTTCCAATCACCTGGATTTGCTAACTAGCACAGTTTTCCAGCCAGGAGATAGAACTACTTAGTGAATCAGCTGGATGAGTTCATGGCTGGAATAAACATAAGACAGGACTTTTACTTTCTGACCCCTGGACTATACACCTCTGCAAGGAACCTATTCGGTCATATTCTTCATGCTGAGACTACCATCCTAGAATTCTTTTAAAGGGTTAAGAGCTAGTGCACAAATCTATTATACTGTTACACACGTTTTCTCCAACAACCCCCCAAGCACAAAAGTGAAATGCCTATGCTAGTGTCTTCTCATCAAACTGGACTCGTGGCCTGCTGCATATTCACTCCAACAGGAACCTCTCCGTTCATCAGTACAATTGCTGAATTATTCAATCGGTTTCCTCTAGAATCTGAAATACAAAGACATTAAAAAAAGGAAGATCTGGTAAGACATCAAAACCAATGACAAGAAAGGACCAATTTTTCTAACAAATTAACACGATTTGTGAACTCAGCCTTCAGAACTTGAGTGAATAGTGATCTTACATCTCACACCAAGTAACATGACTTTAATAGACTTGGATAGACTTGGTAGAATCTACTTTCATTATTTGGAAAAAAGCAAAAAGACGATACTTCCACAGAAGAAATAAAGTTAAGTTTAGGACAACATGAGAGATTATTTTTCAAAGAAATGGTTTAAGTCACTTTAAAGGCACACCGCAGAACTTTTGGCCACTAGGGGCGCTAGACCTGTAACTTTCACGTCGAGCGCCCCTAGAGGCCACAAGCGCCGCAGCACTGTCGCAAAAGTCAAGAAGACATCCAAGATCCCTCTCGCGTTTTCTCTTTTTTTGCCTCCTCAGAAGCAGTTTTAAACTTTTTCCTTGCCTCAGCCATGGCCAGGAGTCGAGCAGGCGGAAAAATAGTAGCAAAAGCGTTAGCTCCTTGAGTATATCAGAGCTTGTGGTCACGTGACGGTCGTAAAGTGATTCGTTCTCCAGGCATTCGGTGCGGTGCGTCCAAAGACGGTGTGTCTTCTCCAAACTTACATAGGCGGTATTTCAAGAGCACAGCCCCGCTCTGAGCATTGATAGTGTCAAGCGCTGTATATTGGCCTGAGGAATCATTTAAAATAACTCATATGCTTCAACTCTTTAGGTCACAAAGTCCGCGGTGTGCCTTTAACTAATAAAAAAGTCATATTGGAAGAGTTGATTTACTCACCACTGACAGTAACACTGAATTCCAGCAAATGTTCTCTCCGCTTCTGTTGCAGATTTTTAGATGATAAACTCCAGTGTCGCTGGTTCTGGTGTCTTTGATGGTGAGAGATCCAGTTTGATGGTGAAGCTCCAGTCTGCCTCTGAATCTCACATCAGCACCGTAAAAAGTCTTACTGATGTCTCCATTCATTCCAGATGTGAGAATTTTATCTTCAAATCTCCACTCCACACTCTCATCTCTTTCTACCTTCAAACCAGTGATTAAAACTAAACATTCTCTCGCCAACATTGACACTGTCTTGGGACCGGACTCACCTGGAGAGCAAACAGAGAAAGTTAGTCGTACAGACACTGATATTAAACTGTCAGGTTCAACTGACGTCTCATGTCACTTGATATAGCCTAAATTTACTGTATTAAATAAATATAGTATTATAAATGTGAACAATATTAAAGCGGCACTCGGTAACTCTAGCCACCGCTTTGCTGATTTTCTCAACGAGCTCCCCCTACAGCTGCGGTGCGTATATTTGTCACATCACTGTCGTAAAGTCACTTGCGGCGCGCCGGCGCCCTCCTCCCCCTTTCTACCGCTGCTCATGTGCTTTTGTTATGGTCGGAGCCGGTGTGGTGAACAAATGAGTCCCAGACACACCAACTTTATCGTGTGGAGCTATGTCTACCGAGGTGGGTAATACATCATACACAGTATCATAAAGCAGTTTGTGTTTCTCGTTCTTTCTCGTTGTTCTCGCTTCTCACGAGACTTCCTATTTTCAATTTACCGGGACGTTAGTCCCAATGTTGCAAGGCTGGTTTTCCACCTATGAACGCTGGGGGGGAGCGGGGGAAAGTAACCATTCTCACCAGAACAGATTATTTAAACCATCCAAATGATTTCTAAACAGATTTATTAAGCTGAAAAAGTTACCAAGTGCACCTTTAAATGAGATGTTATAAAGACATCCTGGTGTTTCCAAAATTATATTGGCCTAATTGGTTTCTGGACCCCAATTTGAAAACACATGTTCTGTACAATCCAAATTCAGAAAATTAACTTGATGTGCATATGCAAACTGCCGTTCGTTCATTGAAACTTTTTGCAAATGGAAATAAGCGTGACGTTCTCACATTTACAGATAATGATACAACCGTAAAATGTAAGTTATGTGCCGAGGAAATATGTATCAAACATTAAACAGATGCACACATCTGTCAAAGTAACTGACGGGGGAAAGGCAAAGATTTAAGCTTGCCTTGTATCGTGCATTTTCATCTCACTCCGTGTCCTCCTGTATTTTTCTGATACCTTTTGTCTATAGAAATACGTTACTATTATTTTACTACTGTAAATTGACGTCTTTTGTGAATGATTTCTGTTCACTGCATGCAGGCCTGATTAATTGATAATCAAACTCGTTGTAGATTGGTTCGTTCAGTTGTTTTTGCAGAGCTTTTCGTGCTTTAATTTTATTTGGTGCAAGGAGGAGACATACATTTAGCTAATTTATTTAGCAATAATAATAGTACTAATAAAACTTTCTTAAAAGGAAATCGAAAGACTCACAAGAATTGAAAACTCTGAATGTCCTGCATGATGTCCTCTTGCTGCTGATGATCTGTAGTTTATAAGGTCCAGTTGTGATGTTACTGATGGTCAGAGATCCAGTGTTCTTGTTCAGCTTCAGTTTGTCCCTGAATCTCTCGTCTACATCAGCATATGACGTCTCTCCGGTCTCTCCGGTCAGTTGAGCGATGAGATCGTCTTGATCTCCAAACGTCCAGATGATCAGATCATCTCTCTGTACTTCAGTATCAGGGGTATAGAGTCACATCCTTTCCCCTCATCCCTATTGTCGTCAACACTGTCACATGTGTGACAGCAGCGCAAAGAACAAGAGAAATATAGAGAAAAAGTTTCCATTATATAAGTGTGTGTACATGTGAACATCAGAGTTTGACAGTACTTCACAAAGATTATTCAGATAGGGATTTAAAATCAGCTTGAAAATTAACCTTACATATTGCCTTAAAGACCATTAATCCAAATGGGAAGACTGTACAATGTAGCTTTATTTACAGAATTCTGCTCTAAATAATAACTGATGATATACTCATGGAGGTAAGGCAGCATCAGAACTGTTTATTTGACAACGCAGTTAAGTGGGAGATTTTGAAACTTGAATCTTAGTTCACACTTGGCAGAGTTTGGTTCAAATTAACAAAGCAAATTAAAAAGAAAGGATTGAGATACTCACCTCTGACAGTAACATTGCATCTCTTGATTTTGGTCACTTTATGGCTGATGATCTTCAGAGTATAAACTCCAGCGTGTTCAGTTGTGGCGTTTCTGATGATCAGAGATCCAGTCTTCTCGTCCAGCTGCAGTCTATCTCTGAATCTCCAATCGGCAACATCAAATGTGGAGATCTTTCCAATCCCTCCTTTGATTTCAGCTATGACAGTGTTATCATATCCAAACAGCCACCGCAACTCATCTTTTCTCCGTATTACAGCATTAGTCCTCAGAGTGACAGACTCTCCCTCCTTGACCGATACTTTCTTCACTTTTTATCATGGTAGCAAATAGAAAAAAGAAATTAGGAGATTATGTGACATGTGAGTCAGTAAAGCTTCATTGAAGGTGTGTGTGTGTGTGTGTGTACTGGTAGAACAAACTACTCATGAGCCAAAACATAAATGACAAGTCACAGGTGAAGCAAATATCTTTGATCATCTCTGAACAAGGCCACATTTTAAGGTCTGGGTAGATTAGATGGTAAGCAAACAATCAGTTCTCATAATCAACGTGTTGATGCATGAGAAACGGGCAAGCAATAAAGATCTGAGTGTCATTGACAAGGGCCTTATTGTTATAGCAAGGTGACTGGTGTTGAAGATTTTATTATTTAGAAAATAAGTAATTTAGCTACATATTTGTACACCATTATTTGAAAGGTCAGAATGTTGATGCAGCAGAGAATTCTATTTAAGTGTGTCACATGGTGTAAAACCCCTGCCCAAAATAATCTATAGGATGTATGACAATTTTTGGAGGTGATGTATGTGAAAAGCTAACCGATGTTAGGGAGTCATCTCCTGCAGGAGGTTGCTCGGCTTTGTTTTGTTAATAAAGTCTAAATATTTCTGTCATCAAAGATCTCTGAGAAGTGATTTCACAAAAAGATTGAAACCACAACACTGGGTCAGAGTATTTCTGAAACAGCAAGGCTTGTGTGTGTGTTCTCCCGGCCAGCATAAGTCACAAACATTTTAATTATGGTTATGGGAGGAATGTATCACAACACACAGTGCATCGCGCACTCTGCTGCGTATGGGGCTGTGTAGCTGCAGAATAATCAGAGTGCCTATAGGGGCTTTCGCACCAGATAGATAGTTCTGGGAACTAGCCGCCAGGGTGTTTCCTAGAGAACTAATGGATCTGTCTAACAGTCCTGTCTAATACGTTATCAGTAGTGCTGTCAGTTAAACGCGTTATTACCGGCGTTAACACAAACCCATTTTAACGGCGTATATTTTTTTTATCGTGAGATTAACATTCTTTTTGGCCGAGAAAACGTATTCATTTTTTCACATTCTGTTGCAACAACTAGTAACGTTAGAAAAACTACAACACCACATCGGATCTAGCTAGACCGAAAACAAGCTTTTTTTCATTGCTTGGTTGTGTAATTCATTATATAGGCAGCATAACATGTATAGTTAAACTCGATGAAGGGTTATTGGAAGACTTGTGTTGTCATAGCTTCTTGGCACATAACAGCTACCGTAGTTGCAACACGCATTTGAAAAAGCGAGGCGCTAGAGAGCACTATTCGTTTGAATGCAAAATACAATTTCACTGCTAGATGGGTGAAATTCCTACACAATGTACCTTTAAGAAATGTCATTTTGTAATTGCTTTTGTCCTCAATGAGGTCCTATCTGAAATTGCCATGGTTACCAAACCAATAAGATAGGATTCTAAAGTAAGGATCTTTCTGTAATGCGCCCCCAGATCTCAATCCAATTGATCATCTGTGGGATGTGTTGAACCAACAATTAGATCCACTCCAGCTCCACCACGCAACCTACAGGACTTGAGGGATCTGCTGCTAATGTCTTGGTGCTGCAGGACACCTTCAGGGCTCTTGTAGAGTCCAGGCCTCATGCATCGGCAGGTCAGAGATGTTTTGGCAGCGTGGAGGGCCAGCATTTCAGGAAGATGATCATGTTTTGATAAATTATTTATGATTAACTGGGCCAGTAATTTCCTGTACTGCATCAATTCATCACTCAATGTGCACTTTAACTATTAAAATTCAGTTGTGTTCATTTCGATGAATCACACAAAGATAAATAAATGAAATAAACAACTACTCACAATTTATGGCGACTTTGAATCTCTTGTTTGTGGTTCCTCTACTGCTGTTCTGCTGTAGCTTGTAAAGTCCAGAGTGTTCAGTTCTCGTGCTCTTGATGGTCAGAGATCCAGTCCTCTTGTCCAGCTCCAGTCTGTCTCTGAATCTCCCATCAGTACCTGCATGTGTTTCTCTGGTCTTTCCAGTCCTTTGAGCAATGAGTGTGTCTTCAAACTTCCACAGTATCAGATCGTCTTTCTGTATTTCAGTATCAGGGTATAAAGTGACCGGTTCTCCTTCCACCATTAATATCAATGCGACTTAATTTGTGACACATAGAAAGAGAAAAATACAAAGAAAATGTTTATATTAGATCAAGTTTGCCAAGTGTAACCACATAATCTATTTGAAGTCAACTATAGTACAGAAAAATATGTGCTCGAAAACATTAGCCCCACATCTTGCCCAGTCCCTTCAAAAAAAAAGTTTACATAAACTGACTCATTCTTAGATTTAATATGTATTCACATAAATCTCCCTCACTGTCTGTAACCATTCTGCAAGTGTCGTGGCATTTTCTACTTAATTAACATCTAGGAGTATTAGAGCAGGTACATATTACATATTCTTTTAGATACATATTCTTTTATCACTCCGTATAAAAACTCCCAAAATTGTTGTCTCTGAAACAAAGTAGCTCGAAAATTTGTATTCATTAGCAAAAATACAGTCCTATAAGAATCTAGAATGGGACCATGGAAAAATATATGAGAACGTGTAGCTATTTTAGGAAATTTTTCGTGAGAAGTTCAACTGTGCGTATAAATACGAATAGTGTACGCAATTACTAGTGAATAAGACCCAATGTTCCTTTGCAAGTACTGTAACTTGTAGTTACAGTATATCCTTCAACTGCTAGAGAGACACACGTTACCTAAGGCCTGTACAAATACACACATTTGCAGACAAATTAATTACCCCCCCAACCCCAAAACCCCCTAAAATAAACTCAAATAAAAATGATTTATAGTCCCCTCACTGTTAATGTCTGTAACCTTTCATTTGCAATAATAAAAAGACCTGAGCAGACATTTGTCCATTGCCTGGGTATAAAATAAAATATGTATCTTTCTCTGCCTGAATTTACTTGAGCAGAGACAACTGTCACACACACAGTCAATTAATTATTCATAAATTGTTTAGTGACAGTATGAACAGCAAAAGTGACACTGTGTTGAGTGCAGTGCTTATGGTGGAGGGAGTGTAATAAAGTGAACTGCAACAGAATAGTCTGGGGTGACTGGGGTTAAGAATTGTTACTGGGGGTTTTTGTGCAGTGAACTGTTACTAGCTTTAGTGCAGTGTTGTGCTTATGGGACTGGGGATATAGAGGAGCTATCTGCAACAATGCAGTTTGGGGTGGGTGAAGGAAGGATTACAAGTGATTTTTATTGAGAAACAGAATTTTTTCAAGTATGTTGGGGTTTAGACAAATCCTCTTCTTGGACAAAACCTCTGCCAGGATCGAGAAAAATGCCAGAGGATGCAGGGGAACATATGGTATAAATGAGTATACTGATGCTTCTGTTGAGCCCAGACAGGGGAGGATTTCCTCTTTCCTCCATTACCAGGAAAAAGGAAGAGGTCACAAAAAGCAAACAAATCCAAAAGGGCAATCCAAATCAAAAAGCAGTCCAATCCAGATCCAAAAATGCTATAATATAGCTACTATAATGAATAATAACAATATACTACTATTCTAACCTGATATAATGTAATAATATACAGCCCTAACACATATTTGACACAATAACGACAATGACAATGGGAATTCTCTGACTCTGACACTACTACAACCATAGATATTATATAGAGACTAGATTCCCTATTGGCCGCTGGGCACTGAGAAATACGGCCGCCATCTTAAACCGGACGTACTCCTAGTTTGTTGCGTAGCAGCAGTTAAGATGCCAGAGCACTGTGGTTCATTTTCCTGTTCTAATCGGCGCAAATAGGGCCCGGGATTACTTTTCACAAGTACGTTTTAACATTACCGTACTGTTGGATGTATTTTGTGAATAGAATATTACCAGATAATTGAGGAGGAGCAAGGATCTTTGATATTACTGTACTCAAATCGTAGCCAGCTATGTTTACTGCACAGCCGGTGTTCCCCCGGCATGGAGAGGTTGGGTAAAGTAATAATTACAAGAGCTTCTCGTTATCAGATACAAGCATTCAACGGCCCTGTTGTATAAACATATATAAATATAGGTTATTTGTGTTTGCGCACGTGATATAAGGAAGCAATGTAATACAAACATGACGCGATGCGTAAATCGAGTGTGTGTGTGAGAGAGAGTGAGAGAGAGTGTGTGTGTGTGTAAGTGAGTGAGTGAGTGACTGAGTGAGTGAGAGATAGAGAGAGAGTGTGTGTGTGTGTGTGTGTGTGTGTGTGTGTGTGTGTGCGTCACAAATCATTATAAATGGTTTATTCAACTTATATTAAAAATATCTTACTTTACTGTAACTATCGGTTTGTGCTTCTTTATCATATTTATAGTGTGTGATTTATAAAATACCTTGTATCCTACATTACATATACCGTATATATTTTGATTTTGGACGTCTGGTCACTTTATATCGGAAAATGTTATATTACTGTTAAGCCTACTATGAATATTAAAATACGCCAAACCATGTGTCATGTGAAAACAGCGTGATTTATGATTAATTAAATGCGCTGACAGCTCATTGAACCTGCCATACAGATTACACTGAGTGGAGCGGGTGACCGGTCTAAGATGGCGGCCCCACGGCTAAACCGCGCCAGTAGTCAGTAGCGGTCAATAGGGTGTCTATCTATATGATGTCTATGACTACAACTGCTTCTACTACTCCTGACAACACCCACATGACGTATCCACACAAACCGAGGCCTCGTTTGTCATCAGCCACGTGATTTTCACGTTAACAACACAAGCCTCGAATCGCGGCTTCATCTGGCACGCCCATTTTTTCTCGACACAAGCTCCGACGCCTCGGTTCAAATGTCACATCACTACTTCTTGGTCTTCCTGAACGTGCCTCACGCAGCCCAAGCGTGACAGAAGAACCGACCACACCTAATAAGTTGGTCATTATTTGACTGACTGTATCAAGGAGAACATGGGCGTTCTCCATACCCTGCTGAATCCTTCAGATCGACTCATATCCTGTTTCTAGGACGGCCAACGGGTTGAGAAAAATGTAGAGAGGTTCCTCAATTTCTCACCTTGTGGACTGGGCAGATGACGTCCAAAAAACTGTCTTCTGGTACAGACTGGACGATCATCTGCACAATGCACAAACGGCATTGTGCTTGTTTTCTGTATCTTACAAAAACTTTAGTTTTTAATTATTTTTTGCTTCTATCCGTATGACCATAAATTACGGAGTAACAGGTTCCTCAGAAGGACAAAAATTCCTGTGATCGCGATGACGCACACGTGCACACATGATGTGCAACTTGACAGCACATCATGTTCACTATCAAAATAAAATAGTCAACCAAACATATAGAAAGTTAAGAAAACCATGTCCATGCTACAGAGGTAGCCCCTCGTTTAGGAACGAGCTCCTCGGTTTGTCTTGGCTGGTCCTTCTCCGAACTTTTAAGCTTATATTCTCCTCAGAGATCACTTAGATCATCATCTAAGTTACTATTAATTGTCCCAAAAACCCGCCTAAAAACAAAGGGAGATAGGTCTTTCTCAGTTTATGCGCCAAAATTATGGAATACTCTTCCATTATCTATCAGAGTTTCCCCTACATTAAAAATATTTAAAACATTGATTAAAACGTACCTTTTTGCACAAGCATACTAAAATGCATTTTAATGCTAAAGCCTATGTATTTCTGTAAAGATCATGTGAGTTGTCTATTTTATTGTTGTTAATTGGTTTTATATAATCTTTTGTATATGTTTCTTGGTTTTAATTTTTGGAAATGTTATGCTATCTGTATGTGCAGCTGTATTTAGATTGTGAAGCACTTTGGTCAACACTCGTGTTGTTTTTAAGGTGCTATAGAAATAAACTTGACCTTGACCTTGACATTCTCCTGCTCGGAGCCACCCGGGTCTGTCACCCCGCCATGTTATGGTTGGCGTGAAAGATTGCAGTCTCCGTTTTTTTGCGTAAACAATGTTTTTTTGCGACACCACGATATAAACGATAGAGCATAATATGAAACAATAGACCTCTTATATCGTCCATATGATATATATATCGTCATATCGCACAGCCCTACCATTGGGTAATCAAAATTTCGATGCACTCTTGCCAAATACAGGAAATACGTTGTGCAAAGACTACAAGTTTGGTTATTTGGACAGGCCCATAGTGTGTCTCAAGACTGCCTTCACCACAGCTGTGCCATTATTATACTGAAAACCTTGAGCTAGGCTACTCACTTTTGACAGTAACAATGAATCTTTGATTCAACGTCCCTCTGCTGCTGCTGGTCTGTAGTTTATAGACTCCGATGTGTTCAGCTGTGGTGTTTGTGATGGTCAGGGATCCAGTCGCCTCGTCCAGCTCCAGTCTGTCTCTGAATCTCCCATCAGCACCATGATATTTAGAGATTTCTCTGGTCTCTCTTTTGATTTCAGCTATGAGATTCTCTTGAGGTCCAAACATCCATAGTATCTGATCATCGCTCTGTATTTCAGCATCGGTCTTCAGAATGACAGATTCTCCCTCCTTTACTGATACAATCTTCTCTTCATCTGTCACAACAGCACATAAAAACAGAGAAATTAAGAGATTTTTTAAACTGGGGATTCTTGCCTTCTCTAAAATGTTGTTATTGCTTGCATTGTATAAGCTGTAATTCTCAGTATTCTAAATAAGTATAACTCATCTTTATTAAGTAGCATTGGTCCTATACCCAAAACTATATTTTATATCTTTGTTATATTTGATTTCTTAATTTCTTCCATTACCTGAATTACTTCTGTCCAAAATTGTTTTATTATTTTACACGTATAAATATGAGAGTAATGGGCTTTAAGTTCTGCAACATCCTAAAGATAAATGATCACACTTAGAAGATATTTCTGGTGTCATTAATATAACATATTATTTTTCCAAGCATATTCTTGGCAATATGAAGAATGCGTGATTCTTAAATTATTTTCTCATTCTGTTGTTTTATTGTCTATTAAAATTTCCCATGTTATTTTAATATTATGTACATTAATTTCTTTGAATATATTATTATTTATTCATCCTAACAAATTATCTACTCTATTAATTTTACTAACTTTAATCAAAGCACAGAAGAGGGTGAATATCATCCAAAGTTTTTACTTTAATTTCATCCTTTAAATAACTTCTTATTTGAAGATATTTGTAAAATAGTTTTATAGACAATACATATTTTCCACATATGCTTTAGTTTAAAATGTCTCCATCTCATAATTTTTATAAATTTGATAAAATCTTACATAAATAAGAATCTCGGGAGTATACTCATTATAATGGTGCTTAAAAAATAAATAAAAAAATTGAAATACTTACACGTTTTACTTTGCTGTATAGGGATCATTTCTTCTTCATCTTCATCTTCCACATCAGTGGCTAGAAACAGAAATGAGAAGGTTTTAAGTGAGTTTGAAGATAATGTTTTGTTCACCAAAAGTGCTTTTAATAATCAAGAATTAGCTCTCATTAATGAAATTAACAATAAACAATACATGAAAACAATGTATGCATGTATATATTGTTTAATGGTCATGTATACATTCTAAATATTAACAATTTAAGGATACTTCCACCATTCTGTTAATATTCCTTCATTAATTAAAAAACTATCACCTAAAAATGTAAATTGTCATCATTTACTTGACCTAATGTCAAAACAAACCTGTTTTAATTTCTTCTGTGGGACACAAAATAATATTAATCAAAATCTTTCCTTTGGTGTTCCATAGAAAAAATAAGAGCACACAGGATTGAAATGACATGAGGGCGAAACAATCATTTTTATTTTGGGGTCAACTATTCATTTAAAGGTGCAGTAAGCGATTTCTGAGAAATACCATTGATATTTGAAATCAACACCCAATCAAACACCCTCCCTTCAATGCTCCCAACACACTGCAACACAGGCAACGACTACAGCTTGAGCAAGTGTGGAAAAATCAACTGTGATTCAAAAACAACAGCATATCTTGGTTCTGTGAAACAGCAAACAAACATTGTTACTCGCATATCGAGCAGAAACAAAGCAACCTCTGTTCATTTCCAGGCCTTCCTGCTCTCTAACATCTCTCCAACGCTGGGAAACGTTTCCAATATTAAAGCTGGACATAGTTCTTGCCTGGTCGTAACCCTTCTTCTTCCAATTATATTCCTCTTATATATATACTTTATTTTGATAATTAGTTAAAAAAAATCTGTTAAATCTGATTGCATGTTGCATAGAACTGAATGAAGATTAATGTGTTGATATATTGATGTTTAATATAGTTAAATATAGCTATTTTATGTTTAATTTTTGTGGACATTTTTCCCCTTTTCTTTTTTTTCTGTGTTGTTTAATTTAATTAGGTGATTCTACGTTTAAATATGGATGATTACAAGCTTTGGGGAAATGCGATTAAATACAGCAAATTGTGCGATTAATTAGTTTTTTTTTGTTGTTTTTTTTCCCAGCATATATGTGTATATATATATATATATATATATATATATATATATACATGTGTGTATGTATGTGCGTGTACTTGTTTTTCATCAATACAAAGAGCAAGGTGGAACATTTTAACATTTATTTGCTCTCCACTTAATGTTTTTTTCACTAAATGTTCAGATTTTATAAAATGATTTTGATTTTTCTAAAATAACTTTTGCTGCTGTATTATCCACTAAACTAATTTATAATAGTATTTTTGCCATAGATTATGAATATAGCCTTCTCTTACTGTGGCACTTTATATCTTTGCAAATAAACATTTTGCGTAATTTGTTTTGATGGAGAGGATTGGTTTTCATTTTTCAATTCCTCAGAAAGTGGCCTGTGTGTGAGTGCTCGTGATTCTTGGGTATGGTTCAATGGGAATCACTCATGGGCGATGCGCACTCCCCTGTGGAAATAGGCCTGCCACCACAGCTGGAAAAAATCCTAGAGGAAACATTGTATCAGTTCTTTTGGGTCTGGGATGTTTTGGGTTTGTGTAAGAAAAATATTCATATTTAACATTTTACAAAGTAAAATTCTAGCTTCCGGCCAAACGCCTAAAGTGCAACTTAAGTTGGATGTCAGAAGTAGCGCAGTGTGTCATGGCGTAGCGTAAATATCAGCAGTACGACGCATTAATCCCATAAGTTGCGCTTTACACTTAAGTGAAATTGATGTTCGTTTGGCCGGAAGCTAGTCATTTTACTGTATAAAGTTTTAAATGTGGATATTTTTCTTACACAAACTCATCGCTTTGCTTCAGAAGACTTATATTAACCCCCCAGAGAGCCGTGTGAAGCACTTTTATGATGGATAGATGGACTTTAATGGACTTCAAAACAGAAACGGCCATTCACTGCCAGTATAAAGCTTGGAAGAGCCAGGAGATTTTTTAATATAACTCCGATTGAATTAGTCTGAAAGAAGAATGTCATATACACCTAGGATGACTTGAGGGCGAGTAAATCATGGGTTAATTTTCATTTTTGGGTGAACTATCCCTTTAACGGTTTGACTTCCAAGATTTCTGTTGCACCCACTATAGGCCATGACCAGCGACTAGTCGAAGTCGAGCTTAAAGCATCATGGCTGTGCATTGGCACACACACAGAACAGACATCTGGTAAAATTCACTGAACTGTTTGTTTGGCCGTTGATTTCAGAATTTTCAACAGTATTTCTCAGAAATCGCAAAAAATAGCTTTTTGCTTAAATATCGATAATTAATACTACTGACCAGATATGATGAGATAAACCAACTCACCGGAAGCATCAAATCATAAAAATACATAAGTGGAGCGGCATCTTCAGAGTTTCAGTGTTAAAATCTGAAAGAATAATGAAGCCATGCACACATAATGATACAAATATAAGTCAAACAGCCAATGTTAAACAGCAGTTTCATGTTAAAAGTGTCTCAAACTTAGATTTAGTTCTGTGAGCTTTAAAAGCAGTAGTACAAACATTACATGAATGTTAACATGCTCTGCCTCTAGAAACACACGGGCACAATCACACAGTCTTAATGTAGTTCTGGTCAATTCTCCATTCTAAACAAAGTCAGTCATTAGTATATTAATATCATGCAGCTCAATACTGGAGAATCACATGCTTCATGATTATTGCACTAAACTAATCACAAACTGAACATGTGATAAAAAGATGTAGAAATGCTGAATAGGAAAACTACATTAGAAATCTACTGTCAGACAATAATCAAATATTTCTGATTATAACAGTCAGCACATAGAAACAGAGAAAATAGGAGATAATACAGCATATGTCAATAACACTGGAGGACTTTACGTGTGGTGTGATTTCATCATCATCACCACCATTTTGAACTCATTTGATGTGCAGTTTAAGTGGTTATTTGCTGAAAATATTCCACTTTGCTGCAATGATGAAATATTATTTTTCACACTCAAAGTTGCGTCGTGATTCATTATAAAACATGCGACAACCAATGCAATTTACCATTAAAATTACTTATTTCTTTTTGACAGAAATGTTTCTATCAACTATTGTGGCATTAAAAAGAAAGAGCTCCGTAGGATGACATTTACTTTTTGGCAGATTTGTTTCTTGAACAATCCCTTTAAATATGCATAAACAACTCAAACTACTGACCAGATGAGAGGTGATAGATTCATTGACTCTCAAGACATATCAGTGTCATTTACACAACACTCTCAATATCATTCTCCTAGTTTTCAAATACATCTGTGAGGCGCAAGGCAGTCCAGATAAAATTCAAAATGCCCCAAAAAGACTTCAGGATTATGATTTTAGCCCAACATGAGCAATCACAAACAGAACTTGACTATGGAAAATCTCTTGTTGTTTGAGTTATACTTACCAAATAAACGTTTTGGAGAGACAATTATGTGGCGATAGCGAAAAGAAACACCAGCTGCAACTACAAACACCAGCAGCAGAACAACAACTATTCCTGCTTTAGCACCTGGAGACAGACCTGGAGCTGTAATGATAAAGAGAGACAGTCAGTAACAAACAAACACTAGAAACATCAGCAGCACTATATAACCTGAGAGAAGATCTGGTAAGTAGATCTTTGTGTTAATGATGGTTAATTCATTGCATGTAAACATTAAAAATCAAAACAGTGATGGAGATTAAAGTTCATGTAGTCAGTATTTATCACTGATTTGTTTACAGGTGTCAGTAATTTCACATTAAGCTGCTTTAGCTAATAAAAAGGTCTGGGGAAGAAGTTTTGTGCTCTGAAGGGTTGCAGTATGATTTCATTAAATATAAATTCATCATGATTTGAGTCCTTTAATGTCACATCATCTGAATTATTCGCATATAAACCATCATTACTTCAAAAGTCTTGAGTTACTCACCAGTGACAGTAACATTGAATCTCTTGTATAAGATCTGCTTGTTGCTGCTGATCTTCACTATATAAAGTCCAGAGTCATTGGTTCTGCTGTTTGTGATGATCAGAGATCCAGTCTGATTATCCAGCTGCAGTCTTCCTCTGAATCTCCCATCAGTGTCATTATGTAATGGTGAGCTCTTTGCCTCTATATCATGTTTAGCTATGAGTTTTCCTTTATCTCCAAACCTCCAGACTATCAGCTCATCTCCGTGTGGTTCAGTGACATCAGTCTGAAGATGACAGAATCTCCCTCCATCACGTACACGCTCTTCATTTCAGCTTCACCAGCATCAATAACAGCATCAGTTGGAGACTCTACAAAAAAAAAGATTCACAATCAGAAATTAGACCTATTGAACACCGTTACTGGCTAAAGTAGGCTACAATCGTTCTAGTTCTGGCCTGTAGTATAAAATCAACATCACAAATCTGTCATTCGGTTGTTCTGAATATCAGTCATGTGATCATCTGTGGCACAAGGTCAGTTGTGATAATATTCAGAACAGCATGAGTGTAATATTGTGAACCTAAAATTCTGTAACAATGTCAAACATATTTTATATATAATATTTGTTGGCTTCACTTGCAGTTTAATTTAGTTTAATCTGTGAAACAAAAACGTGAAAAAATAATTCCTTCCTTTTTAACACTATGCAAGTTGCTGTGGTTCATGGTGAATATATTTGATAGTTATTGAGAAATAAATAACTAATATTTATGAAATTGTTTTTTTCTAAAAAACTATTTTTATTTGCTTGGTTGAATTTTTTTCTGACTGCCATTTATTTTGGCATATACATTATTGTTGGCTTTAGATCTGTGAAAGGTATAGAGCATTTTACTGGTTCTGTAGATAATCCCTGCTATTGAAAACAACTTATTCAAAAAATATTCATGTGTCCTCCTCACCAGAGACAATAACACTGAATGTCATACGTGAGGTCCCCAGAGTTGCTGCTGATCTCTAGTTTATAAGGTCCAGCGTCATTGATTCTCATGTTTTTGATGGTCAGAGATCCAGTCGGATGATCCAGCTGCAGTCTGTCTCCGAATCTCCCAGTGAGATAGGGATATGAGATCTTCTTTCCAACAGTTTGAGCAATGACTGGACCTGACGCTCCAAACCTCCAGAGTATCTCATTAATTCCCTGTATTTCAGAAGATCAGTGTTTAGAGTGACAGAATCTCCCTCCATCACTGACACTGACTTCGCTTCATCTGCATCAGCACCAAACACTCCTGATGAACAAACAGAAACAGTTTCTCAGAGACGACCAAACCATGGGACAGGTAGAAATTAAGCAAAATAAGTACAAAATGCATATATATGCTTAAAGGGGTGGTTCAGGATTTTGGACATCGGACCTCATTTTCAAGTTAGCCTGGTTTGTTATTCATCAGTGGAGACAGTTTTCAAAAAAATGTATCCAGTCCTTCCAGTTGCATAGTTCGCCGATGCTAGGCTAGCGCGAGTCAACGGTATCTGTGCTAGCCTGCCATTAAAAGCAGTTTTACCCCACTCCAAAGTACACCAAAAGCAAATAAATTATAACGCCAGACTGTCGATGTAAATGTCTATTGAGAGAATAATGTTAGAAATCAAAGTACCGGTACTCTTACATCTCAATGATCGCATTACATTTACAGGAACTAGTTTCTCAGCAGCGGCGGAATTTTACTTCGCTCCGGTTAGTAGTACTGCGCCGAAAAGTAAACACAGAACAGAAGCGCGCGCACTACAGACGGGACGTCTAGCTAGCTAGTAGTAGCCTTGAACAACGATATTGAAAAACATTCGATCGTAAACTAAGGAATTGGCAACATGGTGATTCGTTGTGCATTTCGAAATTGTAAAAATAAACCAAATAGATGGTCATGCAAAAAGTTTCCACAAATTTCCATTGAGAGATCCAGAAAGGGAACCAACTGTGGCTTCTTTCTGCTGGCTTGGACAACGAGACACCGGCAGAGACTATTAAAGTTGCGAATTTGTAGTGATTATTTTAGACCAGACGACTTTGAAAAACCCCCATAATCGAAACGTTCATAAGTCACTGACAAGGAATGCAGTTCCAGCCGTCTTTCCAGATGCACCAACAGCAGATGAACAGGTAATAACTTTTGTTAGGCTACTATAGCTATCTATGAAGCTAGTCCCTTTCATAACTGATAGAATGACAATGACAGAGATAACGTTACAGTTCAATTTCTGCCCTTGTAGCATCCATCTCGATTAGTTCTTCTTGCGTCATGTGGAGACTCTCTCGGTTGCCTAGGTAACTTAATATCAGTCCGCCGCTGCTGTAGACTGTGCTAATAAATACAGGGAACAAAGTGTAACTATTGCAATGCAATGAAAGGGTAGTTTGATTTCTAACATTATTCTCTCAACAGACATTTACATCGACAGTCTGGCGTTATAATGTATTTGCTTTTGGTGTACTGTGGAGTGGGTAAAACAGTTTTTAATGGCAGGCTAGCAGATACTGTTGACTCACGCTAATTTTCAAATTTTTGAAAACTGTCTCCACTGATGAATAACAACCAGGCTAACTTGAAAGTGAGGTCCGATGTCTAAAATCCTGAACCACCCCTTTAATCTGTGCATGTAGTTTATTAGTTCAGGTAACATTTAATTCATATGCATTTTTTTGTTTTTTATTAATTTGTGATAAATAATGTTTGAGATATGGCACTTCATGTGAAAACTCTGGTGGCGGACAACACCAAAACACAGATATTGTACCACAAAACACCAATAAAATATGTTAAGATCATTAGTAAGAGCAGCCACAAAAAAAGTCTAGGGTTGTTTTTGTTTATACTCATTAGTGGTGCTAAAATTTATTAGATTAAATTAGTTTTTAACCTACATAACCTAATGTAGATTAGGTTTCCTCGGAGGTGCTACTTTCGTCCTTCGAGTTCAAATGTTAATTTGCAGCAAGGCCCTTTGTCCACTCGAGGAGTGGTCGTTCCTCAACTATTTTGTCCAGTCTTACAAAACAATTGCATTACCGCAAAGTAATCATATTGGCTATGCTGTTCACAAATTTTTTTTCACAATTGTTCTGTAAAAAGCTTCGTTTTACTGTGGTGGAAAACACAAATTACTGTAAACAATATCGTACTCTATTTCTACAGTACATATTCATATGAAGGTACCCAGCCAGCATGCAATGCAGCATTCATGAACAACACAACGCCACAACACAATGGAAAATCTACAACACAACTAAAGCCGTAACACAACGGAAATGCTCCCGACCACTAGAGACCTCTCGGGGCGCGATAAAGTTAGTTTTTTTTTGCTATTGTTCAATTCGCTCCGTCAAGTCAAGTCCAGTCATCTTCATTTATATAGCGCTTTTAACAATGTAGATTGTTTCAAAGCTGCTTTACAGAGATAAACGTATAATTTAAGGTAACAGATTGTTTTGGCTTTACAGCGGTTCTTGAATAATGTTATTTTCCAGCTAAAGTTAGTTTTGATTGATTCACTTCCGGCGAAAGGATAATTTGTTATTAAATTAGGGGCCGCTAAGAAGACACCGTTCTCTCTACACAGACTTTAAACGCGAACCTGTGAGAAACACTGATGGCGCTCACGGTGCGCATTAAGAATTAATTCTATAGTTATGTGCGTTTGAATACATGTGCGCATGTTTGTAATTCCCTACAAACCAAGCCTTAAACTACTTGTCCTGCCAATAAATTTCATACAGAATTTATCTTTATTTTATCACTACGGGGTAGATACGCAAATTTTCCGCTTTCTCTGTAGAGTGGTAAAGGGATCCTCCATAGAGCATCACAGTCCCGCCCACAGCCGGTGCCGGAAGTAAGAATTCAATACAATTTCTCCATAGACAGTTGGGGTATAAGCCATAAAAACTTAACCATACATGGTAGACTTAAAACCAGCTACGGCTGTACTAAGCGTTTGTATATGCTCATATAAACGCCAAAAGTTCATGGGGCACTAACCTTGTTTTGAGATAAATGCCTTTTATTCGCGATGTCTTCGATAAGTACTTCATTTCCCACAATCCCACAGTGATGCATCTGATTGGTGGAAGTCATGTAAACCCGCGAAGGTCCGTGAAAAAAACAGAGCATTGCCATGGAAGCAGGAATCTAACCGTAGAGACGGAACGGACTGTTTTCTTTAGCGGAAGCCATATAAATCGTTTTTAAATCAATAAATTCCTTTTAAAATTAATATTTTGTGGTCAAATTATTGATTTATTTGTAGGGGTGTGACGAGATCTCGTGCCACGAGATCTCGCGAGACTAAAATGTGACGAGATTTCTCGTCGAGTGAAAAGCTGTCTCGCGATATCGCCATAATTAGCATAGAATATGCCATAGCTACATTCACATTACATTACGTTGTACACCGCGGCACCGGCCGCCTTCACTGTCGTTTTGCTATTGTAAACGTCTCCTCTGCTCATCCAGCGCGAGTTGCAGTCGCACACAGAGTGTGACAGTGCAGCAGGAATCAGTTCACTGATCGCTTTACGATGGCGGAGGATTTGTTGCGCAACAGAGAGTCGATCTGAGATGTCTTAGGGCGGTTCACACAGAACGTGTTTTTCCATTCCAGTGCGGTACTTTTCCATTATTTTTCTATGTAAACGCGCTAGACGGATGTGTAACCTTGCGCTCCCGTCTTGCATCTTTTGCAGCGTCTCGCGCATGACACAGCGTTCTAAAAACGCGGCGCTCAAGTTAAAATCAGTTCCCATATTCCACTGCCAGCGTATCGCATTTTACACAGCAAAAACGCATTCTGTGTGAATGGCCCCCTTATCTTGTAGAACGCGCGTTCAGCACCGCCACTACGGAGTGAAAATGAAAGTAAAACACGATGCACGCAAATTAGACTGCATACAATAGCCCGTCTCCCAATAGACTGCATACAATAGCCCGTCTCCCAATAGACTGCATACAATAGCCCGTCTCCCAATAGACTGCATACAATAGCCCGTCTCCCAATATCAAACCTATCACTGGACGTTGTAGTTGTGGCTCTGGTCTCTGTTTGCACTTTGAATACAGAGAGAGTTGGCCTACTTTGATTATGGTTGCACTTGCACTTAATTATCGTTTGAACTAATAAGAAAAACTGTTGTTTTATACTGTTTTTATTTCTATTTTCAATTTGTGGAAAGTAGTTTCATTTGGAGGTCACACACAGCCTCAATCAGAAGTTCTGGAAGCTCATAATTTACAGTAAGGTCTGAAGAGACCCGTGTGAAATCATACTTGAGAGAAGCCAGTCAGTTGAGTTTGTGGTAAAACCTTTACATTGCTTCTATATTGTTGTATTTCAATGTATTTGATAATTCATACTCATAAAGTAGAACTGAAATGACATTCATTATTTAGTTAAAACATTTCAAAATCCACCTGCAGACTATTTCCAGTCATGAATTTTGTCATTGAGGATTTCTATCAAATATTGTGCAAAAATCTCGTCTCGTCTCATTCTTGTGAACCCAATCTCGTGTTTGTCTTGTCTCGTGAGATAAAGGTCTCGTCACACCCCTATTTATTTGGTAAGGCTCTTTCGCAGTTGTGGATTCAGTCGACTTCAGTGAGGTGCGGTGGTTTATGGGATGAGTAGTTCCTTCGCTCGGAAATGAAAATGTGTACACAGTCTTGTACCTTTGCCTTTTTTGGGATTTTCTCTTCGTTTTTTCACTCGAAATGATATGTTGTATGCTTATGAGTTCAGCCGTAGCTGGTTATCCTCAGACATGCTTTAAAACTCTTTAGATACGTATTTTTCCAGCACCAAAGGTCTCTCGGGCTGTGAGCGGGACTGTGATGCTCTATAGGGAGAGGCTAGTTGGCACTTCAGCACTGCGTTGTCATCCGTGCACAACATGGCGACCGTTGGGGGGGCAGTGTTCCGGAAGACATTGAAGCTTCCCCGGGCGCCGCCATTGATTAGCGGACCCCCTCCTGCTGTTAGCATTTCATTGACTCCCATTCATTTTGGGGTCACTTTGACAGCGAATAACTTTACATCCATTGTTTATTTCTAAAGAAACACGAAAATGTATAAAAGGCTCCATTACCTTGTATCTTACGTTATGGCCCCGTAGAAGCAGTTTTTGTAAAAAATAGGCTAACGATTGCGTCATAACCACGCGACTCTGTTGCACAAGTCGAGAAATTACCATATAGACAGGCGGAGAAGCCCGCAAGCAATCGGGGGGACGCGGAGGCATAAAGTCAAGAGAGAAGCCCATAGAGAGTGATAAAGTTGCTCCCGCTGCTAGCTCATGGACAGCTAATACTCACGCTCTCCGTCTCTGAGAGATTTGGAAGGGAATGATTCAGATTTCTCTCGGCACAGCTACTGACAGGTTGCTCACGTCACATCTACGTTGTCAAGCTCAGTTTGAGGCTGCGCAGTTCGCCCAGCCATCAGGAAGTGAGTGCTTCTAATTGACTTCACTTTTCTCCATTGAAACCTATGGGGTCGCTGTGTCCAGTTTATATACTGTCTATGTTCGAACCCTGTGTGTGCGGGCCAGTACTTCCAGTGAAAACTTCCGGTGATCTGACAGCGAGAGCGGGAGAAATCGAGAGCAAGAGACAACAGCGACCGAGTTCCATTACCTGAGAGATAATTTTTTACAATGAGTGTTTTTAGGATTCAAGAGGGTGACAGCCTTAGCACTTCTTTGTTGTGTGCAGTTATGCACCGTTTCGTCACGTTACAACAAAGAAGTCAGCTTTCATGCATTCCCCGTTGACGCTGCGGTACGGGCTGAGTGGAAGATCCGGAAGAATGACTTCAACCGACCAAATTTTTTTAATGCATAATTTTAAGTGTATTTCGCCTGTGCGTTTCTATGCTTTCTATTACTGCATTTATTTTGTGCAAGTGAGATGAGTAAAGAGCATACTGTTCATATTATCTGTCTGGTGTTTATAAGCAGCACATAGGCCTACAGTATTTTACTACGTGTAAAATATATTAAATTGTATTAAATATTCAATTGTTTGTGGTACCTACAGTTAAAAATGTAAAATATGTTATGATAATATTGATCGAGCAATTGATGTAACTGTTAGTGTTAAGTGAAAATATAGCAGAATTGAGAAAATATTTATGGAGATAAGTTGTAGCCTATCACAAGGCAAACGTGTGAATGTTCACAGCAGGGTATTTTATTTAACAACTCTAATCGTAGTTGTAACTCTATATTTACAGTAGGCATAATTGTCATTGTGTATGCAGCATGAGTCCAATATCTTCTGTTCTGAACAGTTGTATTTCATTCATTAATCTGACTATGCACCCGTGCATTTAATTGCCATTGGCTCGTGTGATAATAATATGGATCTTATAAGTATTTTAAGTGATATAATTGATTCTATCAACAACTATAAAAGATCATTTTCGGTTTTCTCCGGCTCCCTGCACCGGGCGTAATGCGAGACGGAAGTGTCTATCCGCACACTCGCTTTTACTACACCCACTTTTTTCCAATACCCATCATGTTGTGCATTTATGACAACACCGGCACCTTTTTTTTTCCAACTTCAAGCACTGGGTTGCCACTTCGGTTCTGAGGGGTCAAAGTGAAACAGAAAGTGTTAAACAGAAATCATACACTTACCGCACAGTAGTAATAAAAACAAAACGGGATTTGAAGTGCTCTTCATACTGTTGTAGATTCCAGCGAAATCTGATTTCGATGAATATTAATAATCCTCGTTGTGTTAAACCAAACCCACCAGACTGACAGCGACGACTATACAAAACCCACTTAAACCGAGAGATTAAAACCGACTGTTACTTTCTAATGAATTAATTGATTATTTGCAACGAAAGAAGAACTGAAAGTTGTCATATTCACAGAGCGCAGAAGACTTTAACGCAGGCTTCTTCTTCTTCTTCTAACGGCGCGGATCGCAAAGTTACTTACCGCCCTCTGCTGGCTGTTTCTTCTTCTTCTTCTGAAGTTTTTTGACGGTTGGCAAACAACGAAATGGTGCACCGCCACCAACTGATATGGACTGCGGATCTGAATGACTACTTTATTCCAAACAAAACAAAACCCGAATCAACCAAACAAACATAACAAAATCAACAAAACAAAACATTTAATTTCCTTTGATTCCAATATGTGCTGGCATCCACAAAAATATAACTGCAATGCCCATCATTTGAATTCTATATAATGTTCTTCTTCTTCTTTCTCCTCCTTCTGTTGTTTAAATGGCGGTTGGCAAACCAACTATAAGGTGCATTTTCTGCAACCTACTGAAATGGTGTATGGTGACGGTGTATGGAACACACACACACACACACACACACACACACACACACACACACACACACACTCTCTCTCTCTCACACACACACACACACACACACACACACGCGCTAAATGAAAGTAGGCTATCATTAAAAAATCTGAATATTACTTACGCCCCTTTCCTTTAGTGACTGAACTAACTTTAATCGTTCTCTATTGTATACATTCCAGCAATATGATTTACTGTTTCTGGGTAGACCTATCCACATTTATCACAATTACCAGTTTCATGTGTCCCTATTTTATATAAACTTTGATTTAGTGTTGTAGCCTATGTCCAAGTAATCTTGTCATTATCACATCCTTTTTAATATTATCAACTGTTCTTCTTTCCACCCCCACATTTCTTTGTGCCTATAGGCCAAATATACTGATGCCTTCCTCATATATCATAGTGCCATATCCTCTGCTGCCTCTTTTTCACTTCAGTTCCCATCAACCCCTTAATGTCCTCTTTACTCATCTGTACTCTGATGTTGATCTCCACTGACTCCTTCGCCAGTTTATCATCTTCCTCGTTCCCCTTTACTCCGACATGGGCTGGAACCCAAAAAACCTCACCCTTACACCGCTTTATGCCATATCATTTCTGTAATGTTTCAAAAAACAATATCTTGTCTTGCTGAGGATGTTCCACTTGCTAAACTTTCCAGAGCTGATTGTGATTCTGTACATCTGCTGTATGCGTAGACCAAAGACTTAATTTTCTCTGTTTTTCATTACTCTTGGCATGAAAACAAACTGAGGTTTCTACCGTTCTTTCATGATTTTTCATGTTCATCACTATTTCAAAATAAAGGTCTGAACACGCCTTAGGAGAGTATGACAATATTCTTGTTGCAAATTGATAAATTACGGCTCCTCTGTAATTTATTTTGAAAATCAGTCACCAAATATGTAAACTAGAGATTGTAAGCTTTCAAATGATATATAGTTTGTCAAGATTAGTTTAGGTTTAGTATAGGATATTACTGTTTTAAATATGTAATGGCGGTGGGCCCGCCGACATAAAGCCTTATCCAGACTTTGCAATGTTAGTTCTGTGTTGCCTTACTGAAGACGAAACATTTGCAAGATAGTTCAATGTTGTAATTTTCTAAATTATGTATTTCTACTAAAAAAGTGTGTATGAGATGAGATGTGAAGTGTGTATAACTTGCACAAGAGAATGTGGGTATGTAACACTTTATTTTACAGTGTCCTTCTTACATATTACATGTATTTACCATAGTAATAACAGTAAAATATGCATAGAAATAACCCTCAACCAAATACTTATCCTACCAGACCCCAGTAAATTATGTTGTTAATTAATATTACTCAGTATTTAAATATATAACTCTGTAACAATGACACCTTATAATAAAGTGTAAACACAATGTGTCAGGTCTGAGGTCAAAGGTTAATTAACATCACATCATACTAATATACTAATGCATATACACATATTTATAAACCCTACACTGGCATTAAGGGGGGAAGTCAAACCAATCTTAAAATATCTCATGGGAGGAACAATATCTTAGACTTCATTTCTATATAAGTCCACGTGAGAAGGCGTAGAGACTCTGAAAGGAGAAGCAGAGGTATTTATTCACACTGACAACTCTCTCGTCTTCAGTTCATCGGACGGTAGAATCGAAGTCTTTCGTTTTTTGAAACTGTTCTGACGTTCAAACTGCTGGAGAAAATGATTCGCCCGATTTTCCTCCAATTGTGCTTGTGGTGTTTTGTTGGTAAGTTATACTTGTTTTATGGTGCACAGTTTACTATTTAAATTACTGAGAATATATTTTGCATGTGCTGCTAATGTTTGTTTGAAGCAATCACTTCTGTTTGTTCAGCAGGTGTTTTTGGCGTTGCAGATGAAGTGAAGTCAGTGTCAGCGATGGAGGGAGAATCTGTCACTCTACAGCCTAATGTTACTAACATACAGAAAGATGATCAGATAAGGTGGAATTTTGGACATAAAGACATTCTCATTGCTCAAATCAATAGACAGAACAATGAGTCGACATTTTATAACGGGAGTGCTGATGGGAGATTCAGAGGCAGACTGGGACTGGATCAGACTGGATCTCTGACCATCACAAACATCAGAACCACGGACTCCGGACTTTATCAAGTCAAAACCACCAGATCAGAGACGCCGCTCAAAATATTCAACCTTATTGTCTGTGGTGAGTATTCCAGCTGGATTATTCAATTTATAGGATATACCCAGACAGCAACATATTGTGTTGGCTCACGGCCCACATCCGGCCCACATCTGGCCCACATCTGGTACGTGTTGAATTGTGGGCCGGATCTGGGCCGACACTATTGTTCTGTCTAACCTTTTAACACGTAAAACAAGGTCATAATTAGTCTGATAATGAAATAAGTGGTTTTGTGAAGACACAATCATTTGTGCAGCTTTTTTGCACGATTTTACAACATTTACTTAAGAATTTAGTAACAACATAGTTTTGGCCCAGATCCGGCCCACATTTTGTACGCGTTGAATTCAGATGTGGGTCAGATCTGGGCTGACACATGTTGCTGCCTGGTAAATATAGCTATCTGAATCAAACTCACTACTGTTGTTGACAGATTATTGTTGGGCCTAAACATGTATGTGGTTGAATTTAAGTCTCTCCTTATGTCATGTTTTGACAAACTCAGTTGTCACTGGATTGCAATAGGAGCTTCATTTCCATAAAGTTAAACTTTTCACGACTTTCTCTCTGTCCTATTTATATTGTGCCTTACAGTTGTTGTGTTGTTTTTTAGGAAAAAGTTAGCAGGTTACACCAAGCTTACACTGAGAGCATCCAAAAGCATCCAGCAACTTAATAAAAATAAATAGGCCTACAGTGGGGCTCAGGTGACGTTTGTCATGAGCATTGAAAAATGCAGATAATGATCGAGTTTCCTCTGGTTTTAGTGGGTAAATCATATTCTATTCAAAGTGGATGCAGTCATCACAGCAGTGGAGCCGAAGCTGGCCATAGGGTCTGTTGTAGGGGAAATATTCAGTTAAAGACCCAAGGACCGGTATGCTAAATATTGCTGTTTGGTTGTAATTTACGGAGCCGCTAAGCTTGGAACATGGTAATGGGAAAAAATATTAGATGGGAGGGAAAATTATGTCAATGCTTTTATCAATTATATGTCATTGTCATGTCACAGTTCTCCTCTAGCTATGGAACGAACACCTGCCATTATGATTCAGGCTGCATCACAACTCTGAATTCAGATCAGGATCGGTACACTCTAAAAAATGCTGGGTTGTTTCAACCCAATTTTGGGTAAAATATGGACAAACCCAGCCGTTGGGTTAAATTTTTACATTACATTTTTAACCCAACGTTTGGGTTTGTCCATATTTTACCCAAGATTGGGTTGAAACAACCCAGCATTTTTTTTAGAGTGTAGCATTCAAATATTTATCCAGTTCCTTTTGCTTGAAGATCGAATCATCACAGCTGTGGAGCCGAAGCTGGCCATAGGGTCTGTTGTAGGGGAATATTCAGTTAAAGACCCAAGGACCAGATACGATGAGTGAAGACCCGGAGTCAAAGTTCTTTTTTACAGAAGATAGTTTGTAGTTTCATCAGGCAGAAGTCAGCTTCAAGACTCACAAGGAGGTTTGTAGGCCGCTCTCCGTATATTAACATTTCTACGACAATTATACCTTACACCTACGTCGGTACTTCAGGTTGAAGGATTCTGATTGGCAAATAAATAGATAAACATAGAAATTGTCCACATATGGATTGATATGCAGGTGGATATCCACATTGATGATCAGGCTGACCCTGAGTTTAAACACATGGGTGTCTTTCTCAAAAACATGGAGAGAGCACATTCCATTAAACTGACATGTAATTCTATAACCACATACATTTCATAAGCTTAAAGAAGTCATTCAAATTGTTTAATATGTAGAAGGAAAAATATTGATTAATACCTTGATTGTATACACTCATTAGATATACATTGAAGCAGCAGTGTATTCCAGAATCCACCCGTACACTGTACAGAGGACTTGTCTGATTATGTCGACGAGGCCCTCACAAGGAATTCTCTGGTAGACAGGATCTTTTGTTATGGTCATGTCTAGGCACAGGTCCGCCATCTGATCTGGATATGGACTTGGTACGGTTGACTACGGTAACCTCGGGATAGACAGAGAGACTAATATGAGCGTGGATGCCACTCTTCTTAAGATGTAACAAGTACATTGGGTGTTATGGGAGGTGTTCACGGTTCTGGTTGACCTAATTTATGCAGCCTAACAATCTTTTAACAAATGGGCATTACAGAAATGTGATAATGTGTTGCGTGTATGCCAGTGTTGACAGAACCGGGCTAATGTGGTCATACTTCTTGTATTCTAGCTGCTGTGTTTTGGAACAGCTGGAGTTTGTTTATTAAGCGTGCGGGGCATGTGTTGACCACCCATAAGAGCATTACAATAATCTAGCCTTGAAGTCAAGAACGCATGAACTAACTTTTCTGAATTTGCCATTGAGAGCATATGTTGAAATTTGTATTTATTTTTAATATGGAAAAAATACATTTTTACAGATGCTAAAAATGTGGCTTTTTAATGACTGCTTGGAATCAAATAATCCAAAAAATGTTCTATTTTACCGAACTCCAGAGACACTGTTTCCCAAACATAATCATATTACTGTTTTCTAACATTGCTCATTTCTTCTCTCTTAAGAAAATCGCTGTTGTAGTTTCACTGAAGCTGTGATCCGATTGGCTCTCTCATCTCTGGTGGGCGTGGTTGCGGTGGTCGTTCTGGTTTATGAATTCAGAACCAGAAATCTTCCACGGAAGAAGACTCTGAAGAACGCAGCAACAAACACTGATCAACCAGATGAAGATGCCATTGAATGTCTGGTGCCAGTATACTCCATTGAGTAAATATCATTTCAAAGATTCTTTCTTTTTTATTGTCTCATTAAAGCTCATTCAATGCTATAGGTAAAAAACAAATAAAAAAGTACAGTAATTAGTAAACCTATTTGTGCTGCCAACCAGTGTGTTTATGATTACAACAACAAATTAAAATAATATGGTAAGAAATAGCTTACAGCATAACGGACTGTTTTTCTACAGCTAAAATAACTAAGCGGAAGTAATTGTACCCGCTCTTACGTTAAAATGAAGGTGCATAGCACATTTCAAAATACAATTCAGCCTAAAGCAGCTTTACAAAGAACAGCTGCTTTTCAAACCAACTGATTATCAATAATGAATTTATTAGAATATAATATAATCTATTTCCGTTCCCATCTATCATTCACAGTGATCGTATTCTTCAAACATTTGTTTTATACCACCATTAATGATTAGTTTACTTAGGCTAAACCGATTTGTGTACTTTTTAATAGTATAGGTACGGATGTTATAGGCTAAGTTATTGTTAATGGATTTTGTCCTCTTTTAAAATTTCATGCTGTTTGTTTCACACTCTTAAATCTCTCCATGTGTGGTGATGTTTTAGTGTAAACAGACAGACATTAAATGGTGCAAAGCACATAACCGTGACTGCATTCATTTCACTTCTACCGATTGCAGGTGCTTATGTCTGTCATTTAGCTTAATGTTGACTATCAATTAAAGGGACAGTTCACCAAAAAAAAAAAAAAATTATGTCATTAAATACTCACCCTTATGTCGTTCCCAGAAAGGTAGTAAAGCCATCGTTAAAATAGTCCATGTGACTCCATTGGTTGAACCTTAATGTTAGCGACTTTATTCAACAATCTCTTCTCTTCCACGTCATTCTCAAACGAGCTGTTGACGTAGTGTAAACAGTGCAGCGCTTCCAGGTTCTACATGAGAACGCCGGCTCACTATTGGCCGACGCTAGTCACGTGAGCACCATGACACATGTGTGTGATGCTGACAGCAGGGGCTGCCCAATAGTGAGCCGCCGTTCTCACGTAGAACCTGGAAGCGCTGCACTGTTTACACTACGTCAACAGCTCGTTTGAGAATGACGTGGAAGAGAAGAGATTGTTGAATAAAGTCGTTATTTTTGGGGTCGCTACATAACATTAAGGTTCAACCAATGGAGTCACATGACTATTTTAATGATGGTTTTACTACCTTTCTGGGCCTTGAAAGTTGCAATGACGTTGCTGCCTATGGTTCAGAAAGCTCTTAGATTTCATCAAAAAGATCTTCATTTGTGTTCCGAAGTTGAACGAAGGTCTTATGGGTTTGGTACGTCATGAGGGTGAGTAATTTATGACAGAATTGTCATTTTTGAGTGAACTAACCCTTTGATATACAGTATGTCTCTGTCAATATACAGTAGTTGCTGTAGCTCCCCCTAGTGGTATTTTCACTGACATCTCTCATCTCTCTCTCTCGCTGTGATATTTTAGTGTAATAAATCTTAAAAGTTTATGAACAAGATATTCAAAAATGTATTTGCAGTTTTTGATCATGCTTTTTTTGTAAGTTTATGCCTGCTTTTTACCATTTCAAATAAACATATAATCTTTCCATTATTTGGCCTCATTCTTGACCTGGAAAAAAAGGACATCATGTTTGCAAACACAACGCCATCCTTCAGCTGTGATCATACATCTTTAATCTGTTAGTAATATATCCATGAACAGCTTTTCATTGTAAAGTTTGCTGCATGACTAGTGAAATCTAATATAAAAAGTGATAATAAAAAAAAAACTTTAGCATGTGGTGTATTCAGGTTGCTTTCACACCCAAAAATAACAGATATATACACAATTCACAATTATATTATTATTATTTTATTAAAACAAAATCACTTCATATTGCTTCTGGATTACATTTACTCATTTAGCAAACACTTTTATCGAGAATATACAAGAGACACTACCAGGTTATTCACAAGAAAACTATAGATTAAAATAAATGTATTTTAAGAGGCGGCAACCCTTAAATGCATCATGGGTGTTGCCATTAAAAACACAACGTTCTGAGAAGTTTCAGAATAAAACACCAGGTGTGAAATGAGAAGACGAGAAAAAGACCTGAGCAGCGCTGTCACACAAATAAATGTGTGAACGTTAGTCAGATCTTCAGTTTATATTCTGACATGCTCTTAGGTTGATCTTTATTTCTCATCATGATTATTTTAGATGCTTATTTGCATTCAGGGCTGTTGAACGCATGAGTTTCCTGACACAGGCTTACTGATCTTCAGATGTTTGGCCTGATCAAGTCTCTTATTGTCCTTCAGCTGTTAAAATCATTGTTTGATTTAGTTCGGTTTTGGTCCAGTGGTTTTCTGCTCCTTAAAATCATAATGAAACTCCACAGAGCAACTAAACCACCAACTTCAGCTCAGTCACTGAATCGCCACATAATATTTGTGCAAAAATACTAGCAAGTGATTAACTGAGAGCAAATTAAAAGATTATAAAAATCTGTAATTTTACAGTAGTTTTGCTGTTTGTTTTTACAGATTATTTCCTGTATTTTTGAAATACATTAATATATAATAATAATAAAATAAAAAAATCGACTGAAATCAGAAATCACATGCCTAATGTAAAAAACACTACAAACCTATAACTGTGAATAACCCGAATTCTGTGTTTATATAAAAACTGCTTAACCCTTTACGTTCATCCACTGGATTTAGAGACACACAGACACAAACAGAAAAAAAAAAACAATGAACAAATTCAGATATGATTACATCATCAAAAAGCAGACATCACCGGATCTTACTTCTTCACCTTATAAATGTGACTTTTAAACACACAATTACAAGGCTCAAGAGCCCAAATTAATTAATTAAATACTGATCATCATAATGGTGACTTCAAGTGAAACATTTTCAATAAAACATCTAAACCTCTCTTAATTCTCAATAATAACTTTTGTAGACGTCTGACAGAAATAAAGCCAATCTGGTTAGTATTAACTGAAGCTGGTAATGCTGTTTTGAAGAATGTCAGTAACCAAACATTTGATGGACCCCAATGACTTCCATAGTATTTTGTTTTTCCTACTATGGAAGTCAATGGGGTCCATCAACTGTCTGGTTACCGACATTCTTCAAAATATAATATTTTGTGATTAAATTTTTTTGGTGAACTATTCCTTTAAGCTTTCAAAACACTTTCTTCTGCTAGTACATGTCGTAACTATAGGCTACATCATACATATCTATATTCTGATGAAAAAAAATGTATTTGCAAGTAAAATATAAATTGCAAGTGTTATATAATTTTTGTTCGATTTTTACCAGTTACTTGGTTTTTTTATGCTTTCAGAGTGATTGTGTACAGCAGCACATGACTCTCTTAATGATGTACACTACTTTGGCTCCCCCTTGTGACTGAATATGAAAAATGCATTCTGTTTCATTGTGATATTTGCTCCACTTAATATTACAGTACATTAATGAATACATTAGACAGAGTCAGCTGAAGAGCAGGAGGCAGGAGAAAAAGAGATTGTAAAATGTTAAATGTACAGCACTTTGGTACAATATGCGTTTTTTAAGGTGCTTTATGATTTTTTTTTTATTTTATTTTATTTTATTTGATTTAATAAAACCCAGTCAGTGGAAGATTGTGCATCTCCACCCCGTCTCATCCCATAAATAAACATATATGGAGGTTACAACACTTTTTTTACGCATATTTTTATTCACTTTATTTTACTACGCATAACATATCATTCGCATGCAAATTTCATCCACGTGATACCATGTTCAATGGTACAAGGCATTAAGAAAATATGAGATTACAGACTATGTGCCGTCACATTGTTAAAGATCATTCAGTATTCTTGTTTTAGAATAAATAAATAAAAATGTTATACCATTTCAGAGAAAGTTTTCAGAGATATTCTCAATCTTTTTCACTGGCCAAGTAGTATGTAATTGGATTTAATTAGTAATTAATTAAACATATGCAATTTCCCATAACAGATATTTAGGAAAGTTTAAATATCTTGTAACGGTGGTGGGCTCAAAAGACAGTTCAAATCAACAATAAATATTTTAAGTAGCTGTTATCAGGGCGCCAGACAGGTGTATGCCTGTCAAAAAAAAACTAACCCAGGATAGCATAATCAACCACCTGTTACATATCAAAATAAAAACTTGACATAGTCTGGGGTTTGCTTCCCATCACTTTTTAATGGCCACAAAATTTATTCCAGTGTCAATAATTGGTGAGCAATTCAAGTGCTGTAGCTATAAGAAACCCACAACTTTATCTCCAAAATTCAGTTCAGATGGAGAGGAAAATAAACTAATAAAACAAAATAACAACAATAGTCGTATCATCATATTAAACCCCACTACTTTTTGGTGTTTTTTTGTTTTTGTTCACACATGCACAGGGGAAAAAAAACATACAAAATGCGAATCAGTGCAGATACGTCACAACAGATTTTCCGCACACAGTATAATTTTTCCCAAGCACACAAACACCATAACTCAGCAGTTATTAGTAGAAAAGGGACAAAATACTTAAACAACCAAAAAAAAAAAAAACATCAGTCAACTAGACTCATCGGAAGTGTGTGTGTGTGTGTTGGTATAGTTAGTGGGTGTGTCCGGGAGGCATGTGTAATTTCGGACGATGAGCGTCTCTGAGAGAGCGTGGTACTGTTTGTACGGAAGAAAAGCTTGGTGGCACTGACCCAAACAAATGTAGCAGACCGCAAGGTCTCGGAGGAGTGTCTGGAACCGCCGTGGACTCTGAGCTGAACCTTTTCCCGACCGCGCTTTCCTCTACGGACGGCTGAATGAAATCCGCGAAGGTGCGTTGCGCCAGTTCACCGACTCAATGAAAACAGCACGTCTGGAAGCCGACAGAAACACGAGCCCCCACTCCACACGGCACTCCAACTTCTTTTCTCCTCTCCGACAACCCTTTCACGAGAACTGCATTCACTTGTGACGTCTTTCTCTCTTTTTTTTTTTTCCTCCTCCTGGTGCGTGAGCCTCGCCCTTATATTAGGCGTGTTTTACTTAATTGACGCACACCTCCCTTTCCGTCATGGATTTTGGCAAAGTGAAAATGAAAGTAACATCACATGCCGCATATCGAGGTTTTCACTCTGCCACACTCTCCCCCCCCTTGAGAAAACAACCCATAGTTGTTACGGGAAAAAAAAAAACTAAAACCCCAGAAAATCTTCGTCCTCGTCTGAGGTCTCATGAAAAACTTCCTGGAGTTTCTCCTGAGTACGATGCTCAACTTCTTTTGCAGTAGGGAAACACGGTTTCATATTGCATACATGCACATTGCGCACATCTTCTCCTGTGCTTTCCAGTGCAACTTGATAGTTCAGGGGACCTAACTGTCGAATTATGCGATATGGTCCCTTCCACTTAGGTGCCCAGCTTAGCAGTAAAATTGCGTTGTGCACTGGATTGAGGGAAGTTTCTTATCCATATGCGATCCTTCTCCCAGAAGGTGACATCCCTTCTGTTCTTGTTATAAGATCTCAATTGTCTCGTTTGGGCTTTTTTGCAGTTGTCCATGGCCTTTCTGTGTAGTTGAGACAACTGATGAACGACATCATATGAATGACCAGAGGGTGAAAGGTTGTGACCATGCAACAATTTGTCCACTGGGATGTGAAGTTTTCTGCCCAGATGGAGCTCAGCAGGTGACATTCCAATAGTCTCCTGAACTGCGGTATTAAGTGCAAAACGAAACTCAGGCAGATAGTGGTCCCAACTTTTATGATTATCTTCCACAAAAGAAGCCATCATGCACTTCAGAGTACGGTTGACTCTTTCCGTCATATTTGTCTGCGGGTGGTAAGCGGTGGTGAGTTTGTGTGTCACACTCCACTTCGCACACAATTCATTGAATAATGCAGATACAAATTGTGTTCCTCTGTCGGACAGGATGTAATCAGGCACGCCCCATCGAGTCAACATTTCTCTTCGCAAGATTTCCGCAATATTCTGAGCAGTGGCTTGTCGCATGGGAAAGAGTTCAACCCATCGAGAAAAATAGTCAACAAAGATGAGTAAATACTCATGTTGTTTTGTGCTTTTAGGCAGGGGACCCATTACATCCACTCCTAACATTTCATTGGGTCGTGATGTAGTAATAGGCTGAAGTTTTCCTGCTGGTTTTTTGTTGTCACTTTTAAGAGTTTGACATTTTACACACCTTTGGACATGTTCTTGACGTCTGTCCACATGCCTGGCCAGTAGGCAACGGCTTGTACCCTTTTATATGTCTTGAAAATTCCAAAATGCCCACTCATGGGACTGGAATGGTAGTAGTGGAGAATTTTAGGCACAAGACTGCTGGGAATGACAACACGATAGTGCCCTTGGCTGTCGGCCAGTTGAGTGGTATGATACAGCTGGTCTTCCACTACTACATATTGTTCCTTCTCGGTGAGTTCGTTCTTTGCAAGTGCCTGAAAAATTCTACTGATTTCAGGATCATGATGTTGTTCATCCCAGATGTTTTCAGGGGTGATTGGAAACTCAGACTCCTCTTTCTGACTGGTGTACACACTACATCCAGGTATGTGGTACATTCGTGAAAGAGCATCAGGTGCTACATTCAACTTCCCTTTCCTGTACTCCATCACAAAGTCGAACCTTTGTAGTCGGAGAGCCCATCTGATGAGTCGGCTGGTTGTTTTCGTGGAACTCATCACCCACTGCAACGAGGAATGGTCCGTGATCACTGTGAACAATCGGGGTTCTAAGTAATGCTGCCATTTGTCCAGTGCCCACACCACTGCAAGACATTCCTTTTCTGTGGTGGAATAGTTAATCTCAGCTTTATATAGAGTCCTACTGGCATAAGCAATCACTTCCTCACCACCTTGTTCTTTCCGCTGAGTCAACACAGCGCCCAAACCAGTGTCGCTTGCATCAGTATAACACTGAAAAAGGTAGTTGGAGATTGGGATGCCCAAGGATAGGTGGCAATGTAAGGCATGTTTTTAAATGCTCAAAGGCTTGTTGGCATTGCGATGTCCACAGAAACGATTGTCCTTTCTTTTTTCAGGGTGTTGAGAGGCTCTGCGATCCTAGAGAAGTCTGCCACGAATCGATGGTACCACCCAGCCAATCCCAGGAAGCGCTGGACCTCTTTAAGGTTACGGGGAACTGGATAAGTGCGAATTGCTTCCACCTTGCTGGGATCTGCGGTAACACCTTGTCCGTTCACTACATGACCGAGGAAGGCAATCTCCTGAAGGCAGAACTTGCATTTCTTTAGGTTCATCGTCAAACCAGCTGCTTGTAACCTCTGAAGGATGGTCTGGATGTCAAGAAAATGCTGAGCCATTGATGGAGAGTAAACTATGATATCGTCGATATAGACGAAACACATGTTTCCAAGCAATCCTCTCAGGACGATCTCCATCAGCCTTTGAAAGGTTGCTGGTGCATTTTTTAGACCAAAAAGGCATGACATTGAAATGGTATAGCCCCCCTGACGTGATGAAGGCGGTCTTTGACTTACTCTCAGGTTCCATGGGTACCTGCCAATAACCGCTATTTAGATCCAAAGTTGAAAAAATGGCTGCCCCTGAGAGCGACTCCAGGATCTCTGTGATGTTGGGAATTGGATATGCATCACTTTCAGTGAGGGCATTGACCTTTCTGTAGTCAACACAGAACCTGAGACTACCATCTTTTTTGGGAACCAAAACAACTGGTGATGCCCAAGCTGAATAAGATGGTTCTATGATACCAGCCTTTAACATATCTTCAATCTGTTCTTTCACTATATCTTGCTTTGCGGGTGTAAGCCGATAAGGGCGTTGTTTAACAGGTACCTGATGACGCGTGTACAGGCAGTGCTGAAGAACATTCGTACGTCCTGGTCGGCGAGTACACACAACCTGATGTGTCTGCAAGATGTGACGTAATTGGTCTTCTTCATTACGAGGTAAAGTTGCTTCTTTTAATGCACGGTCAATCAAGACTTGATCCTCTGTATGACTAGGGTCTGCATCTCGAGAAGCCAGTAAAGGTTGGGGAGGAGGACCAGAACTTAACAAGGACAGATTTTGCTGAGAGCTTTTAGATTTCTTTTGTCTTCGTTGACATGGAACTCTGCTTGCAGGAATACTTGCGTGGCCTAGTTGGAAATAGTATTCCTCCTCAGGAGAACATTGGAAAGTGTATTTCCTTTCTGAGACATTAAGTTGGAGGCCGCTCAGGAAAATGAAGTCTAATCCCAACACTGCTACATATGTCAGCGATGTTGAGGTAAGAACAACAGCCCGCATAGAAATATTGGTGTTATGAAGGGTAATCTGCACATTTATCCACCCCAGTGGAACTTCGGCCTCGCCATTCGCTAAGTAGAGAGGCCCTAAAGTCCATGGATGGAGACTCTCCTGGGGGCTAAGTTCCTTCCACAAACTCTCATGTATAAGAGTATAGCTAGCTCCAGTGTCCACGATAGCTTTACCCTTCCATGTGCCAATGGTGACCGGGACAACAAGCTGTTGGGGTACTGTTAACTGTTTGTGGTCAGTAACCTGGTTTGTTTTAAGGTTGTCAGTGATGGGTGATGCAGACGAGGCTGAGACGGCATTGTGGGAGGGTAACACACCCGGTTTTTGATTTTGAGGGGGACGTTTGTTCTGAGAAGGTTGATGCTGATGAGATGGCTGACTTGAAAAAGATGAGGTAAAAAAGGGACAATTTCCAGGGGAATGATGTCCTTTACACCGCCAGCACTGAACTTGGGACTTGTCCATAGAGCGATTAACAGGAGCTCGAGGTGCCATAGCCTGCTGTTTAGGGTGTACACCTCCATCATACCGGAATTGCTGCTCATAGTCCTTTTCTAATTGATGGCCTAACTTCACCAACTCCTCCACTGTAAAAACTCGACTGCGTAACTGACTGGCGAGGTGAGGTTTAATATTCTTTAGAATCATTTTTACAATTTCACACTCCGTTAATGTGCTTTTCCATCTCTTGCACAATGCCCGGTATGAAAAAGCAAAATCCCTAATAGATTCTCGCTCTCCTTGAATCCTTGTCCTGACTCGCTCAGCTAACTCGTCCTCATAGTCCTCTGAAAGAAAAGCAGATAGGAAAGCTGCCTCAAATTCAGCCCAAGAGACAATGGAAGAGCGGGCAACTTCCCACCAGTCACGAGCAGTTCCATGTAAGACTGTACGAAAAGTAGCCAGAAGATCCACGTCTGACAAGGGGTGCAATGCCAAAAAGTCTTGACATCGAGTCAAATAACTCAAAGGGTCTGAGTCATCGGATGGCTTTCCAAATGTGGGAAATGTTAGTCGAAGATGATCACTTTTAGCTGTCGTGGTAGTGGAAGATGTGATGGCGGCTGCTTCTGGGCTGGGTGGTGAGGAAAAAGAACTATCGGTTGCAGGTGTAGTTAGGGATGCCTCTTTTGGCTGGTCAGTTCTGTCAGTTATCTGCATTTCTATTTTTTTGTTCACTTCTGACTGAAATTTTTGAAAGTCAGTGCAAAGCTCCTCCATTTGTTTTTTCCCTTGTTGCAACTCTTTATTAAGTTGCTCTTGACTAATTTGCAGATTCTTGCGCATGTCTTTCAGGTCTTTTTGAATTTCTACCTGTAGCTGTTCAACCAGGAAACGCACCTCAGATATAAGAGCAGTCTTCACATTCGTCAATTCCTCTGCAATCATACGTTTGGTAGCTTTGGTCCATTGGTCCATCTCACTTTCCACCTGTTGTTTGTTATCGGTGATACACTTTAGTAGCTGTTGCTGGTTGTCCTCCATCTTGGTTACCATGTTGGAAATATGTGTTGATTGTTGAGAAGACTTGGCCTTCACCTCCTGGGTAAGTTGAATAATTGCCCTCTCTTGTTTCTGGCTTGACTCCTTTAAGGCATCCAAATCTCCTTGTACTTGCTGAGTTACTTGTTGAAATCCTCTGCCCGGTGTGGGAAGTTGAAAGGGCAAGTCCTGCAAGTCCTGCGCTCCCACAGAAGATGGAGGAGAAGTTTCAGGCGTTGTGCAGAGCTGCATGTTGTCTGAATCTGGTGGTTCCCAGGTGAGGGTTTGTACGGGAGTGCTGACAGTCAAGGCAGAGGTGGCAAATCGCACTCTGGATCCAGGGGGCTCAGTTTGGGTCAAATTAGGGGTATAAGGGAATAAAGAGACAGGGGCTGCTGGTGGCCACATGGGAGTTTCCACTTCAGGGACATCTATCTCCACAAACGTGGATGGAGAGGATGGGGTGGTCATTGTTACAAGTGCAAAATGTGTATGAAATAAAAATCAGTAAATGGTATAATGTGTTTGTGTCAATTTTCTTTCTGAGAAAACCAACAAACTCGGACAAAACAATAAACTACATTGTTCAAAGAACAAAACAGTTCCAGATCATTTATCCAAATGTTACACAATTCTTCAGTTTGGTCACAAACTTATCTCAACCCAAAAAAGAAAAGATATAGGGTAACAATTTTTTTCAATGAAACAGTGAGCCCCACATTTTTTTAAGCAAAGCAATTCAACTTATAATTCACAGTCAACTGGGTTTAGTGCCACATCAAATGTACACACACTATATACGGAGTCCCCACAACAAAACTTCCTCACAGTTTAGTTCAAATCACAGTTCAAAGTTTAAATTTACAATTCAAAGTTTCACAGTTCACGTTTCATATAGTTCACTGTCCCTGTTCGGGCGCCACTCTGTAACGGTGGTGGGCTCAAAAGACAGTTCAAATCAACAATAAATATTTTAAGTAGCTGTTCGGGCGCCAGACAGGTGTATGCCTGTCAAAAAAAACTAACCCAGGATAGCATAATCAACCACCTGTTACATATCAAAATAAAAACTTGACATAGTCTGGGGTTTGCTTCCCATCACTTTTTAATGGCCACAAAATTTATTCCAGTGTCAATAATTGGTGAGCAATTCAAGTGCTGTAGCTATAAGAAACCCACAACTTTATCTCCAAAATTCAGTTCAGATGGAGAGGAAAATAAACTAATAAAACAAAATAACAACAATAGTCGTATCATCATATTAAACCCCACTACTTTTTGGTGTTTTTTTGTTTTTGTTCACACATGCACAGGGGAAAAAAAACATACAAAATGCGAATCAGTGCAGATACGTCACAACAGATTTTCCGCACACAGTATAATTTTTCCCAAGCACACAAACACCATAACTCAGCAGTTATTAGTAGAAAAAGGACAAAATACTTAAACAACCAAAAAAAAAAAACATCAGTCAACTAGACTCATCGGAAGTGTGTGTGTGTGTGTTGGTATAGTTAGTGGGTGTGTCCGGGAGGCATGTGTAATTTCGGACGATGAGCGTCTCTGAGAGAGCGTGGTACTGTTTGTACGGAAGAAAAGCTTGGTGGCACTGACCCAAACAAATGTAGCAGACCGCAAGGTCTCGGAGGAGTGTCTGGAACCGCCGTGGACTCTGAGCTGAACCTTTTCCCGACCGCGCTTTCCTCTACGGACGGCTGAATGAAATCCGCGAAGGTGCGTTGCGCCAGTTCACCGACTCAATGAAAACAGCACGTCTGGAAGCCGACAGAAACACGAGCCCCACTCCACACGGCACTCCAACTTCTTTTCTCTTCTCCGACAACCCTCTCACGAGAACTGCATTCACTTGTGACGTCTTTCTCTTTTTTTTTTTTTTCCTCCTCCTGGTGCGTGAGCCTCGCCCTTATATTAGGCGTGTTTTACTTAATTGACGCACACCTCCCTTTCCGTCATGGATTTTGGCAAAGTGAAAATGAAAGTAACATCACATGCCGCATATCGAGGTTTTCACTCTGCCACAATCTTTTAATGGAAACAGATAGGCCTTATTTTTTTAAGTTTAAATCATTGCAAGACTCATCAAAAAAAATCAATGCGTATGTTTTATCTCTGAACATATTCAGTCAGATGGTTGTTTAAAGTGGAAACTGTCTCTGACTTTGTACATCATTTGTTGAATATACCTGTGGAAACTGGTTCAGGATTCATGATGGATCTCCTTATTCTCTTGTCTGCAGCAGCCATACACTTACACATGTAATTAAACTACAATGCTGGTGTAACAGGTACAGAAAGTGTACTGTTAAATATATGCATTAAGTATAATTCACACAAAATTGTTCGTTTACATACCTGATATGACTGCCTAAGTGAAATGAGTACCTTTCCCTTTAATTTATATGAGTCAATATAATTTCCTGTTCTGTCCCCTCCTCTTCCTCTTTGCATTGGTGATGCAGTGGAGAGGTGAGGTTATTTTGGGCTTCTGATAATCTTTCTTAATCTTTATTTTAATTGTTGCTTTTATGTCTATATTTTCACTCTAATTTATGTATATAATATTATTTTACCTATCTGTGTGGTTATTTTAGTCATTTCATCCCGTTTAAGTTATATTTTTGCATCTGGGCCTAAATGTGGAAAAGAGAGCACGTGATAAGTGTACATCACATGTGTTTTACAGGTAAAGCAAGGGCGACTCTCACTTAAGAGGCTGATTACATTTGTTTGTACATCAGGTATGTTTTCTGTTACGTGTGTTTTATTGTTCTTTAACGTGATTAATTCCTCTTTGCATTGGTGATGCAGTGGAGAGGTAAAGCAAGGGCGACTCTCACTTAAGAGGCTGATTACATTTGTTTGTACATCAGGAATAAAATCTGTGAAACTGCCGCATGCTGTCCCTGATTCTTCATTCACGACCGAAAACACAACGCAGACAACAGACCAGTTACACTGGAACATCAGTTATGTTGGTTGGTAGCCTTATTTCTCTGAAGTTTGATTTCACAATTTACGTATATGATAAATTCTATATTTAAAAAAAAGGAACAAATCGTCATACAACTGTTATGATAGTGAGAAGTAGTATTGTGTTGAAACGGATAGGCTACTTAAAAAAAAAAAAATTGGTTTTGGAAAAATTTGTTTCCATTTTTCTTTACCACCGCGGTAAAAGGGCCAAACACAATGGTAATGCAGAATGTTACACAGAAATGCACAAAAGGCCATTACAATTTAAATAATATGCTAAGTCATTGAACATGGAAAGCAATAGAAATGACATGCCGTTTTCGAAGTAAACCAAGTTTAATTATAAATGTTAATAATAAATGTTTTGTCATACATTTGAGAGTTATGTGATCATGGCCTGATCTTCTGTTTACCATCACTAGAAGCTGCTGGGAAAACTCAGTATATTACTCCGTGATCTGCAATGTGTTTGATCAGGAAATATCAACAGACTGATTAATTTTAAATTAAACATTAAATGTCTTTAATGTTTGCATGGGAAATTGTGAATTGGTGACTGACATCATCTTTGTTTTCAGAGATGGATTCATGAATGGTCTCCTCACAGTGACAATGTGCTTTAAAATGACATTCATGATTATTATTTTTTTCTTTTTCAATTAGCAGATTTACAGTTACATACTCAGACTTCTAGCACTCCCTGAAGTAACTGGAGCTGTGGCAGGACCGGGAATAGTGAAGCACTGATTTAGTGGAAAAGTCTCTTTATTTTTCTTTATCCGTTCAAAATAGTGGCATTAATTGTAATGAAATGAGAGAAAAAAAAGATGCTACTGCCTCTGTATGAAAAACTGATTGTGTTGAATGTTTTTCGCATTTGTCATGTTCAGCATCGTCAGATTCCAAGTAGAGGTAACTGCAGGCTGGAGCAATGGGCGTGCCATGAGGTCGGTAAGGAATGGGGCGTGCCGTGAGGAATGGGGCGTGCCGTAAGGTATTTTCAATTGGACGCAAAAAGCTTCCTGATCCGCATAAAAGCGAGCCATAAACTTAATCACTATAATTACACAAATAATTATACAAGACCAAATACATTTCTTTCACTGTAAAAATAGCAATAATGATATTAAGAATACATTCAAAAGTACGTTACCTTCTAAACCTTCTGTATGGCGCGGGTTACATGACGTCATCACCACCGCAACTTTTTATAGGATCAATCATTAAAAAACATTCATACTGTTTGTGATAAATGCACTTTTTGTAACCTATGTTTGTAACACATCACTTGAAGATATTGAACATTTATTTTTGTATTGCCGTTTTCCTATTTCTTTTTGGACTGATTTTAAAATAGATATGAGAAACATATTTACATTTTACTTTGTTTCCAAAACCCATATTTTTTCTGAAAAACTAAATTATATAATTCAATTATTTTGGCGAAGTTTTATATTCATAAGACAAAAAAAAAGAAACCCTCATATATTACCTTTTATAACACTGATGATCTCGCAGTATACTTTGAAAGCCTTTCAAACATGAGATCACAAAACAAAGTTTTTGAAAATATCTATAACTACAGTACCTTGATATTATAGACTTTTATTTTTGCATTTATTTATATTATGGTGCATTTTATACTTACTGTTATTCTCTGGTTTACACATTTTGAGCTGTATTTACAATGCCTTGTATTAATCTTTTTTTTATTGCATTATATTGAAATGTCTGTAGCCTAATTGAACTAAATAATCAAATGAAAATATCATTAAAAAACTAATTAAATTATTATTTTAAAGATAAAAATATCTCCTGACACTATTAAAGTCATACTAGTTTTGAACTTTCATTTAAAGTACATACAAACTAAAAGTAATGTTATTTTTTATAATAATGGTACAACAAATGTTTTTGCTGTATAAAGGCATATATACTGTACATGTTTGATCAAACACTCACCATGTAATTATAAAATGAAGTAAAAACAGTTTAATAAACTATTAAGTGACACATTAATAAATTAAACAAAACAAACACCATTTTATACAAAATACATTTATTCAGTTGTCCTTTTTACAATTCATTTTTTGAAACGTCAATAGAATGTCATCAAGGCTTGTGTTCTAAGTCAAAACTCATTCCTTCACTGATTCATACTGTAGTAGCAGTCCATAGAACAGAAGCCATCAAACTCTTTGTCTGAATAGAACATAGAACGCAGTGAAGACCCCCTTTTTTTTAGCTAAAGGAAATGACATATAACTATGGTTACTGCTGATTGGCCAACGCAGTTGCCAGGAGGAAACTCCTTTGACCAATGAGAAACCTCTTACTACGTCCCTACCTCTTGCCACGCCCCTACCTCTTGCCACGCCCATTACTCCAAGCTGCAGCTACCCCTGTCTCTCAGATTTAGGCCTACAGGTCATTGTCGTTTAAAGAGATTCTTCTTACAGCCACTAGATGGAGCTACAGTATAAATCTCTAGATGGACTGGAGAGACGTCTGAATAATTATGCTGGACTATTAGCTATTTTATTGAACTGAGATTTCACATGGCCTTCCTGTGATATTATTCTGTGTGTATATATATATTGTGTTTGTTTATTCTGTAAGTTTATAGAGCATCATCTCCAGTTCACTCCTCCTGCAATATCGGACTAATTTTGACTTCAGAACAAGCAGTGGCTTTATGTTATTTTTTTTTTATTTCCTGGAGACCCACTGACTGACTGTACATCTGTATTTCTATATCTAACACAGTTCAATACATTGTCATTTCTTTAGAACCTCTTGCCTAGAGATTTATGTTGGTTTTAATAGCCTAATAGAAAATGTGATAATTTGAACCATATCACGTTCTCTTACGAGAGATACTCTCGTACTGCGTTGTCTTAGCAACGCATTGGGGAAAATCCTTTTCCACGAGAATACTGAAGCCAAAATTATCCTTAATTTTGTATAAATGTAAAACGCATTGCCACAGCATACAGACCTAGGCGAGACAGCTCGCGCGCCTATTGGCTGCTGTGCGGCAATTGCTTAAGCCTATCGAGCGAGACCTTGAGTGACTTCGCGCCCTCCCGCGTCACGTCCCGCCGAAACGGGCGTGGCTTAGGTCTATATAATGTGCTCACAGGCTTATACTCTCTGATTGTTAATCCTTCAAGCGAAGACATCACATCGCTGATCCGAGAAGAAGCTGCGCCGTCGAAGAAGCTACACAGCGGAAAGAGCCGAGAAGCTGCTGGCCTAGCCGCCTTCATCGCCTTCCAGCTGCGCTATCCGGCGCCTATATCCTTTCAATTTACTGCTCTATTGTGTGTGTGAGTTCGCCGGGGCGACTCACGCTTTGTCATAAAAGAGTAGAGCCACACTCAGCGACGGGGACCGCCATGTCATCTGCGCTTCCTGCCTGGGGTGAGCAACACGCGGCTCTCGCTCTCTTTGATGGCGGCTGCCATCACTGCAAACTTTTGCCTTTAGCGACTCTGAGGACTCGCTTGGCATCGTTCCCGGAGCCCGTGTTTTCCGCTGTAGTGCCGCGCCGTAAAAAGCGCCGTGCTCAGCGGAACCCCGAACCATCTCCCAGCCGCCAAAGCTCGCCGGTGTGCCCACGAGCTTCTTCTCCGGCTTCCTCGTCGTCGATTCCGGAACGGACAGCGACCGCAGCTTGCCGCCGCTTCAGTCGCCGACGCGGATGAAGTCGACGCTATGCTGCGAGATGGGGATTCCTGCTCTATCCTGGCATCCGGCAGTGAGGATTGGGCGAGCTCCGTGGACCTCGCGCCCCCTGCCCGTGCGTCGACGGGAAAGAGAGCAAGCATCGAGGCGGAGCTCATCCGCGTGCTCACTCAAGCCACGGCGAGCCTTGGCCTTGAGTGGGTTTTGCCCGAGCAGCCCGCCCACAACCGAGCTGGACGGCTATTTTCTGCCCGGAGAGCGGTCTTCACCTGCTTCTAAGCCTGCGCCCTTCCTTCCTGAGCTTCACGAGGAGGTCGCGAGAGCTTGGAATTCCCCGTTTTCCGCAAGGACGAGGTTTTCTGTTTCGACATTCTCCGAGATGACATTCTCCGAGGTTGACGATGCTAAGAACAGAGGCTACCTTTCCCTCCCGCCGGTCGAAGAGCCTATTGCAGCGCACTTATGCCCGCCCTCCGCTGGACGGCGTGCTAAGATGGCGCTGCCCTCAAAGGCTTGCCGCATGACGTCATCCCTGCTACACCGCGCGTTTGCCGCCAACGGACAGGCTGCGTCAGCGCTGCACTCTATGGCGACACTGCAGATCTTCCAGGCCAATCTCCTCCGGAAAAATGGACAAGAACGGACCCTTCGAAGTCTGCAGCGCAGGCCATTGGACGGAGCATGGCGGTGCTCACCGTGTCTGAGAGGCACCTCTGGCTCACGCTCTCAGACATGCCGGATGCGGAGCGAACCACGTTCCTCGACGCGCCGCTTTCACCTGCTGGCCTCTTCGGGACATCGGTGAAGGACTTCACTGACAGGTACGCTGAGGTACAGAAGGCGACTCAGGCGATGAAGCACTTCCTGCCGAAGCGCTCCAACTCTGTAGCAGGCCGTGCGAAACCATCTGCTCAGAGTGCTCAGCCTAAGCCTCCATCCAGCACCTCATCTCAACGCCACCAGACGTTGAGATGAGTAACTTCTCAAGTTACTCATAACTTAGGGAAACGGGATCATCAAAGCATTTGGCAATGAGGGATATCCTGTTTGGTCCAAGCCAACAAAAGGTCTACTGCGGCATAAGCCACAAAAATTAATTATTGTTATGGGAGGAATGTGTCACAACACACAGTGCATCGCCTATAGGGGCTTTCGCACCAGATAGATAGTTCTAGGAACTAGCCGCCAGGATGTTTCCTAACTAATGGATCTTGCGATGGATTACGATTAATACCGTTCCCAAATTATCCTATCTAGGATATATAGATAATCCCGCGGTAACTAAAAGAGCCTTCCCTTTAGTCGTATCCTCAAGAGGTATGTGATCAGTCTATACCCAAGATAGCGCAACAGTGCGGACGTGTTTTTGTGTCTCGTCTTATGTTCTGTGTAAAGAGTTTTTAATCAATCTGCCTTTCCATATATTTTTATTCTTTTTGATTTGCTTTTTTAACCGTTTTAACCTTAAGCCGTGTGTCCACCAAAGCTTTTTTTTTTCCACACGGCTGGCTTTATTTTTCTATTGTTGTCAATGGGAACGCCGCGTTTTTAGAACGCCATGAGCGTAACGAGGCGCTGAGCGAGTATTTAACGCTCAAGCGCTGAGCGCTCAGCGTTTTTTACAGGTCGCCGAGAGTTGAAGAATGTTCAACTTTAGGTAAAACGCAGCGCTCATCACTGTCACTTTTTAGCCAACCGTCCAATCACAGTGGAGGAGGGGCGGGACTACACCGACCAACTGTCACAACATTGTCACAACATTTTGTACAACGACATTAACCAGCAGAGCTAAACCGAACAAAACTGAACAAAAATGGATGAAAAAATAATATTGCTGGTCTCCGAGCATACATGTCTATACCAGATGACATCCCCGGATTACCACAACGTGAATCTAAAAAATAGTGCTTGGAGGAACATTTCATCGGCGATGGGTCTATCAGGTAAGCGGCAGTCAGCTAAACAGCTGATCGGTGGGGGGGCGGGATGTAGCTTGCAAATCGTCAAAGCTACCGGTAACTTTTATATAGCCTATATATTTCTATAACGCCCGTTAATCTGAATATTTTCATAAATTTCAGTAGAAAAATGTCGTAAAAAGTGGAAATACCTGAGGGACACTTTCAAAAGAGAGAAAAAGGAAGAGAAAGAGAGAAAGAAGTCAGGTTCAGGGACATCAGGAGGCAGTCGGAGGTGGAAATATATGTCCATCCTCAACTTCCTGGAGCCATACATTGCAGACAGGGGACACCTCTAGCAATTTGAATACATCTTGTGATGAGGAGATCAGTGTTGTGGCTCTCCTTGAGTCTATGGTAACACCAGTGGAGGTAGTGTAGCATGTTACGTGAACCTCAATGTTAAAGTGCTGCTACATCTGTTTTAATTGTGTAATAAGTGCTGCTATATCTGTACAAATAATTGTAGGATTGACATGTTAAATAAAAGGCAATTGTTATTATTTCTTTCAAAGGAAGAAATATTTTTTATTAGTAGTACTAAGCTATACTTTATCTGTGTGTATATATATACTTTTTTAAAATACATTTTCTGATTTGTCCTCCACAGACATCAGATGAGAGCACACAGTCCCTGACCCAAACCCAGGCCAATACCACACAATCTCCTGAATCCCCTGATGTGCCACCACTCTGCACACCTGAAATTTCTCGCCGTACTCCTGCTCCAAAGAGTAGGGCTGAGCAAGATATAACTGACTATCAGCGCTGTGTACTGGACGCCATTAGTAACAAACCAGATGAGGAAGAGCATTTTCTTTTAAGTTTAGTTGGTGCTTTGAGACGCCTTCCTCCACGCAGTCGATCGGAGGTTAAAATAAAATTTCAACAAGTTTTACATGAAGCAGAATTTAACAATCAATAAAACACTATCACACACACACACACACACACACACACACACACACACACACACACACACACACACACACACAAAATTACTATATGTGCAAAAATCAATAATTTAATTTTTTATATGGCAGTTTGATGTATTTATGAATCTGTACATGAAAAGTGATCATTAAAATATTTATTAAAAGCATTCATCTTTCCCATTAAGTTATTTTCAACTTTGATTTAGACTACTATTTCATTTTATTCACCATGTGTAGCTTTTTATTGAAAGGAAATATGCTTATTTTCAAAGGTTATGGGTGGCTCTTAAAAGAGCCTTTTTGTTTTTTTAATTGGTGGTGGTCCTGGATGGTATAGATGGCAGTGGTCCTGATGGTGGTGGGAGTATTTATGTGGGATTAGATGACAGAATGCTGCCATGCAACTTCACCTGCTGGAGAGGAAAAGTAGGTGGTGTATCTTTGCTTTATTTCCAGTGCTTCCCTAGAGGCATTGTTGCTGCCTGCTCGTTGGATGGGCTGCATGGCAAACTGTGGCTCTGATGGCAGGGGGGCACAACTTCCTTCCTCTTCATCAGCATCCTCATAACGTAGGAAATTGTGAAGGATGCAAGTGGCTTTCACCACTGCATCTGCCACTTTTGGTGAGACACCAAGCACTCTGTGATAGAGTCTCCATTGGGCAGCAAGTATCCCAAATGTGCACTCCACCATTCGCCTCGCACAGGAAAGACGGTAATTGAACACACGCTTCTCTCTGTCAAACGCGTCACCCACAAATACATGTGGCACAGGCTGGAGGTCTTCTGCTCCTGGTAAAGCTGAATCCTCTGGCAGGTCGAGGGTTCCCTGGTGGAGGGCCTTACCAAAGTCGGAGGCACAAAGGGTCCCACCGTCACTGCTTTTCCCGTATGCCCCCACATCCACCATCCGGAAAAGGTACCGGGGCATCAACCACTGCTAGGAGGACGATGGAGAAGCTCCCTTTATAATTAAAATACATGGACCCTGTTGAAGATGGGGCCTGTATTCTAACATGCTTCCCATCGATTGCTCCCAGACAGTTGGGGAAGTTCCATAGCCTATGGAAATCGTCTCGGTTACGTATGTAACCCTCGTTCCCTGAGTACAGGGAACGGAGACGTGGTCGTCGGGGAGTTCCCTGACGAATTGGGATCACGCTAGGGAGACCAAATGCCTACGAGAGAATTAAAACGAGCCAATGAAAATTGGCATGCAGGAATGCATTCCGCAGCCCGCCTACCAGCGCGGGCATAAAAGGCGGAAGCAACGCATGCATAGTGCTTTTCGCTGAGGAGCCGAACGGTGTCCAGTCCTCCGCGAAGGTACAGCAATATGGCGAAGGGGACGACACGTCTCCGTTCCCTGTACTCAGGGAACGAGGGTTACATACGTAACCGAGACGTTCCCTTTCGTCCTGGGAACTCCGACGTGTCGTCGGGGAGTTCCCTGACGAATTGGGATCCCTAATAAAACGCCATGGTGCTGGCCCCTTCCAGCGCCCAGCTAAGCTACCCTGCAGCAGTTTCTGAATAAGTTGCGGGAGCTAGCTAGGAATCACACTGCTGTTCCACAAGACCCGCTCAGTGGATATTGGATAACACTGGAAAACGTGCCCTAACCCCAAAAAAAGGGGAAGGGAAAGCTGCGGAAGTCCCAGCCTGCCTGAGGGAAGGCCTGGAATACACATATGTACTAGCCCAGTGGAATAGTGAAACATATGGCAGTCCCTGAGGTGGTCCCATCCGAGGAAGTGGGAGCAAACTCAACAGGGACGACAGAAAGAGTCTGTCTAGGGGAAGACACGGCTGAACTGCACGTGGCATCAAGGGTCACAGTAGAGACCACTAGAGAACACCCAGTCTACTAGCAACTCCACTAGAGGTAGCAGACCAGGGTCCCCTCGGTCAGGGAGTAAAACCACTGGCAATGGGTCGTGTCTGGAGAGGCAAACAGGTGTACCTGTGCGGCTCCGAAGACACTCCAAATCAGCTGGACCGCCTGGGGATGGAGTCGCCATTCTCCTGGCAGGGGAGGCTGCCGTGAAGGCTCGTCTGCCACACGGTTGAGCGCCCCTGGAACATGAACGGCACGAAGCGACCTCAGATGCTTCTGACTCCATAGGAGGAGGTGGGAGGCGAGTCGCAACATACGACGGGAGCGTAGACCACCGGGATGGTTGATGTACGCAACGGTCGCAGTGCTGTCCGTACGGACCAGTACGTGCTTGTGTCTGAGAAACCCCTTGAGGCGACACAAGGCTAGGCGTACTGCTTGCACTCTAGGCAGTTGATGTGTCAATGCTGCTGGGGTCCCGTCCACAGACCCGAGACTGCATGCCCTTGTACGTGGCACCCCACCCCATGGCAGAAGCATCTGTGAAAATCTGTGTGCATGCCTGGACACCTGGACTAAGGGCACTCCGGCCCGAAGAAACGCAGGATCTAACCATGGGGAGAAGTTTCGCGGCAGTGCGGGGTCACTTTGACCCGGAACGTGCCGCTCTGCCACGCCCACCTCGGGACTCGATCGTGATGTCAGCGCTGAAGCGGTCTCATATGTAACAGGCCGAGCGGCGTTACTGCGGCTGCGGCTGCCATATGCCCCAGGAGCCTCTGAAATTGTTTCAGTGGAACCGCTGTCCTGTCTCGAAAGGACCTGAGGCAGGTGAGCAACTGACTGGACGCGTTCCTCCGTGAGGCGCGCAGTCCAAGTGACCGAGTCCAGCTCCATACCAAGACAAGAGATCCTCTGCACGGGGCAGAGTTTGCTCTTGTCCCAGTTGACCTGAAGCCCCAACCGGCTGAGGTGCCGAAACACCATGTCCCTGTGATCGCATTTGCGAACGCCTAGTCCTCTCATGGGAACAATGGCCACCTCCGCGACTTTCGTGAAGACGCGGAGCGACAGGGCCAGCCCGAAGAGTAGGACCTTGTACTGACACGCTCGGCCCTCGAAAGCAAACCGTAGAACCGGTCTGTGTCGAGGAAGAATCGAGACATGAAAGTACGCATCCTTCAGGTCGATCGCTGCAAACCAATCCTGGGGACGGATGCATTCGAAAATGCGCTTCTGCGTGAGTATTTTGAACGGGAGTTTGTGCAGGGCCCGATTCAAAACTCGCAGGTCCAGGATTGGCCGTAACCCACCGCTTTTCTTGGGTACAATGAAGTAGGGGCTGCAAACCCAGACCCTCATCTCGGCAGGAGGGACCGGCTCGACCTCGTCCTTCGCCAGCAGGACGTCGATCTCTTTCCGCAAGACAGGGGCATCCACTGACTGCACACGGGTGAGTGGATGCCGCTGAACTTGGGAGGCCGGCGTGCAAACTGAATTGCATAGCCGAACCGGATGGTGCGGATGAGCCATTGGGACGGACTCAGAAGCGCTAGCCAGGCTTCTAGAGACCGCCCCAACGTGCCCAACCGAACCACCGGCGTACCCGCGGAGGGGCAGCGAGGTGGAAGACAGGGACCCGGCTCTGGTGGCGTTGTAGCGACCAAGAGCGGGGTCTGGGCGTCGAACTCGACACCAACCCACTTCCACCGGGGGGCAGATGGCAGAGAAGGCCCGTGGGCGTTCTGCTGCGGGCTGCCCGGTGGCGAAGGGAGGGGGAGAGACGAGGAACGAGGCCCTGACTCCTCGTGTCCTGGTCTCTGCGCCTCCGGGCCCAGCTGCAGACCGGAGCGACGCAGCCGAGGCTGCGTCACTGCTATCCGCGAGCTGGGGAGAGGGGAGCGGGAGTGTCGCCGTTCGGGGCGGCGCACACTGCCATTCTGACCCTCTCGGACGGAGGAGACAGGTCTTATTTTACTGAGGGGAAACGAGGAGCGAGGCCCGGGGGCCTCGAGTCCTGGTTTCCGCCTCGTCGCCCAGCGAGAGACGAGAGTGACAAGGCCGTAGGCCCTCACTGTCATCTAAGCGCTGGGGCCCGTGAGTGACTCAGAGGAAGTGAACTGCTCAAAATTTGGGGTACCGTTGACTGGATGACCAGCGGCGGAACAGAAACGAAATTCTCCACCCGGCCCTCCCCCGGGGGAAGGAGTGGTGATAACACACACTCCCGAAGAGCAGATATCACATACTCTGGGTCGCTCCTCTCAGGGTCGTTTCCCATCCTCTTGCTGAGGGGAAACAAACCCCGAGCGGGCTGGTTTTAAGGCGCTTCTGGACCACCAGTGTGGACATCGTCTGCCCGAGGGCCAGCACTGTGACTAATCACGGTCAGTCACAAGCGCAGCTCCACCCCGAGTCAGAAACTACCCACGTGCACTGAATGTGCAGGGGTAGTGAGAGAGGAAAAACTTCTGCAGATTTAGGCATGTTTGGCTTGCCATATTGGCACCAAAATGCTTCCATACTGCCAAAATGTTTCACACTCACCCAGACACTTTAGAATAGCCCAGGAAGTGTAGCTGTCAAGTCTGAATCTTCAGCATGAGAACATACTATTATAGTAGGAACGCAGCATCATTTTATATGAGTATAACAGCCCTCTCTCCGATGTAGCGATCGACATCTGTCCTCCCCTGGAGCCCCGAATGAAATGCTTGGTCCCCCATGAGAAGGGACCAGAATCCCATCCGAAAGCCTCGACGGCACACGGCACGCTGAGCGGCTCAAGCCTTTACGTGAAAGGGGAGACGAACAACGTGCCGACGTGGTCATGCACTCATGAGGAGAACATGAACCACCCACGAACGCAGTCTCAAACACACTGATTAGGCATGTGAAACAGTGATCGTGGCCGTCACCAGGCATGCAAGACAGTGAACGTGGCCATCATTTCGATGACACACGGCACGCTGGGCGCTCAAGCCTTCAGGCAAGACGAACAACGTGCCGACGTGGTCATGCTCTCATAAGAAAGCATAAACCACCCACGAACACAGTCTCAGCATGTTTGCGATGCGCTAGAGGAGTGGGAAGCTCGTGAGGGTCTTTCAACTGACGAGACATTCCGCACTGTAACCCCCTGTAATCACCAAATGCTCATTAGCCAAAGTAGTCCTCTCCTTTTTAGAAAAGGAACTAGATTGGGGAACAAGCAAAAGGGACTCAACCTCGTAGAGGTACACGAGTCTCGCCAGCGCATCTAGAGCGCCGAATGACGCGTGCTGGGTTGCCGTGACAACCCGCGCTGTCAGCCGGCGCTCGACGGCACACGGCACGCTGAGCGGCTCAAGCCTTTACGTGAAAGGGGAGACGAACAACGTGCCGACGTTGTCATGCACTCCTGAGAGGACATGAACCACCCACGAACGTAGCCTCACACACTGATTAGGCATGCGAAACAATGAACGTGGCCGTCAAATGAGGACAGGAAACGATCGCATCCAGAAACACACGAGTGAAACGTCATCCTGAAAAGGACGCGATCTTAACTCGTGTTGCTCTTTCAGGAAGAAAGTACTCTCTCTATTGTGCTGAAGCACACAGGGACCCAACGCGGCAGCACAGCGGGGAAACTGCAAGCCCGCTGTGCGCACTCAACAGTTTACCAGCTGTGAGAACAGCTTTTGAAATAACAGCGTGTAAACGCAGCCGGCAGACAGGAATCGCGCGGTCGCTGAAACGCCGTCTCACCAACACAGAGAGATCCCGTCCCGAAACAGCAGACTTGTTGAGCGTAAGATACAATCTTAAAGCTCATTCACTCCGAGAGGACACAACCGGTCGGCTCCGAAGCTAAAAGCACTATGCATGCGTTGCTTCCGCCTTTTATGCCCGCGCTGGTAGGCGGGCTGCGGAATGCATTCCTGCATGCCAATTTTCATTGGCTCGTTTTGATTCTCTCGTAGGCACTATGGTTCTTCATTAATATATCAATAGTCCAATTACAGATCGATTATAAGATAATTCTGATTGGAATTAAGTTAGTTACATTCGTCCAGCGAACGGGCGTTTGTATTAATTCTCAATAGGATCATCGATTTTAATAAACACAGAAGAGATCATTCTCTGGCCAGAAGAATGACGACTCCTATCCTTATAAAATGTATAAAGCATTGTAGCTTAAGATCAGACATTTCAGGGACGATGTAATGTGAGCTTGAGACAGTTCAATCAAATCATATTTGTATTTTAATGAAACGAAGCTAATGAATACATAATTCTACATCTAAACACGTGATACAGGTATTTACACAGGGTAACGTACGTAAACACTTAAGACAAACGGATAACGACATGGAGTTGCGCAGGGGAAAATGGAAGTGAATTAAAGCTAAAGAAGATTGGATATCATTGTCTAAATGATATCAAATATCGCAAACATCATATACAGTTAACCTTTGAGAACACCAAGGAAATCATTCATTTAAAACAGGGATAAGCAGTCTTTAAGCAATTAAATCTGGAAATAAATAAATACTTGTACCAGGTCTCTCTGTATGCGTGTGTGTGTGTAAATGTCCTTCCTTGAATTTGATGTCTCCCGGAGCACGTGGGCTGTGCGCGGTCCTTTCAAAAGGTGTCTGAAGTTGAGTTTGCTGGAGGTTGAAGAATGAATGGTTGCCCATTCAATAATGGAGCCGTTGCAGTTTTCATCTGCCGTTGGGTGGCAGGGAATGGAGAGGCCTTGCAGGCTTGTAGGCCCGCGGCCTCATCTCCCGATAGGGACGTTCAGCACGTCAAGATGTTGGAAACAGAGCAAGGGCAAGAGAGCGAGGAATAGGCTCCTTGCTATTTGAGTGTTC
>JARPMJ010006028.1:0-56645 GCA_033366665.1 Phoxinus dragarum
CTGTAGTAACAGTGGCAGAAACTCCAGGATCATGGGTTTGAATTATGGCCTTGAATCACTGCAGTGTAAGTGGCTTCGGATGAACTCATTTGCCAAGTGCATGTAAAGAATATATGAAGTAAATCATATAATTTTCAATAAAAAAAATGCTATGTAAAAATAACCTCTGTAAGGTTATGGTGTGGGTTTTAGTTTATAGTATTTATAATTAGCTGTACACATTTTAAAAAAAAGTTCAATGGTTCATCTTAAATTCAGTTGTATAAAATGTATTAAAAGTCTTAAATTGTATAAGAATAATTATATAAGAATTATAAATTTTAAAGTTTATAATTTTATTTAAAAAAAATATAGGTTTTAAAGTCCTATGGTCTCGCTTTATGAGCAGAACAAATAAATGAATACCGTTATTGTTGAATTATGACAATTTTTACCTTACTGTGTTTATATCATAATTTTGATTTGTCGCATTTCTAAAAAGCGCACGTGACCTGTGTTATATACAGTAATAACCCCATATTTCTGCTGTTACACCAGCGCCACCTGCTGGCAGAGGGTCACATTGCTTTTGCATCAACAAAAAAAGAGGAAATGTGCAAAAAGTTTTTTATTCCCTCTCTCTTTCTCTCTCTCTCTCTCTCTCTCTCTCTCTCTCTCTTTACTTTGTCTTCAGCTTACTTACTGTTGGGAATGGTATGTATATTGTGTTGTGATAATTGTATGTAAGCTCAGTTTTGTTTGTAAAAATTATAAATGCCTTTCTGTTAATGTTCTACGAATATATGAAAAAAAGAAGAAAAAACTTCTAAATATTTGTTCTGTCTTGCTAAAAGTCTTTGTATCCTCCCTCTTCCACAGAATCGTATGGTTCATCAGTGATTTGAGGGTTTTTCCATGCAATTCTGCCAATTCTAGTCACATTTATGTTTTGTTTCACAGTGTAATGTCACATATCTAGACAGAAATCCCCATTAGCACTCCACTCTCTCTAGGATAGGGAAAGCTATAAGCTGAAAGCATAGTTTCACACAGAACATGTTTTCCTCATTCCACTGCATGAGTTGATCATGTGTCTGTCAGTGAACAGCTCGGGTGTTTCTTCTGTTCGGTAAACTGGATCAGCAGCTTTTGTTAAGGGTTTGAACCGCACGTCTACGAACACTAAGGTAAGATTTGTTCATTATTGTTGTTTAAAGCTGTCCAGTTGGAGTTTTCAGTTGAAAACGGTGCTTTGAAACACTCTGTATTGTAAAAAGCACTGTATAAATGAAGGTGACTTGACTTGAGTTACAGTGACACTATTTATTATTTACTATTTTTTCTTCATTTATTTGACATGGACATTGCAATTAAACGTAGTACAAAACAAGTCTGTAACTGATGCTATGCAAAAAGAGTTTATAGCTATTGCTAATTTTCAACTCCAGTCCATGGTTGGGCCTTTACACTACAACATTTACTATTTCATCTTAAGAACATATCTACAGACACACCATATAAATCACTTACATACACAAACCAGCTATCTACAAATGGGTACATTCCTGTTTCGATTTCATCCAAGACTTAACTCGAGACGTAAACATGTTAATGGAGGAAGTGTTGAAGCAATCAGTGACGTACTTAATTAGAAAAGTAACCTTGGATTTATTATAGTAAAAGTGTAGTACCATGTTTTTTGCGGGTTGATTACCATTTGAATAACCACAGTTTTACTACAAATATGGTTAGTGTAGCAAAACCACGGTTAATTTGTGGTTTAACTACAATAACCATGCATTTTTGGTTTAATTTGTAAGGGTTTAGCAGTGAAGATCTACTCTGGTAAAGACCTGAGAGTCAAGATACTGAAGGCTGTATACCTCTTTATTTCTTCTTTCTTCCTAAATACTCTCATTTTACATAATTACATACGTCATCAGTTCATCTCTGTTGTTTACTGCAGTTAGAAGTATGTAGTCAGATTACATTCCAGGTTTCCTTCGTTTTCTTGGCAACAAAACTCAGCCTAATTCTGGCTTTTTTTCTCACATATTTTCCTTCATAATTCACATCTGCAAGAGTAAATCATCTTTATAAATAAAAATGGCTCTGGGATGTACATACCGGTAATTAACTCCCCGAAATCACTGTGTAATGAGAACTTGATGTGCTACTGAAATTATTTCTGCACATTTTTTAGAATGTAATGTTTTTATTAACATTTTGAAATGGGTAAATACTCTACTATTGATATACAGATCCAAGATGTTATAATCTCTTCTTTATTACTAACTTAACCCTCTGGGGTAGGGTTGTAACGGTATACCGGTATGGCAGTTTATCACGATATTGACATGTACAATTATCATATCGTGAACATTTGCTTAAAAAATTAAACCAGATCTCACCTGTGCGCAACTTCTTTCCACTTGACTGCTCAGACGCCACATGTGCAGCAGAGACAATGTCTGAGACAGCGGCTGGATATTCTAATCTCTATCCCCGCTGACAAAAAAGTTAAAATCTGCAGTGTGGGAATACTTTGGGTAGCCTATCCGAAAAATGAACGCGCAACGCGGGGGTTTTTCCTTGAAGGTGGATATCCAGTTGTGTCCAGAAATGTGGACGAAGAGTGGCTGCAAAAGGAGCGAATGCGTTTAACATGTTCTCCATATCTCGACGCGAACACCATCCCTCCCTGCAGATAAAGCTCCATTTATTAAGGCCGTAATATTTTTCCGTGTTGCTGAGGGAATTTACAATATAACGCAGATGTCACGTAAAATGCGCGATTTGATAGATGGATGAATAAATCTAAAATATCATTATAAATGTATATAAATTATATATAAATATGTATAATATATAGATAATATAAACATTATATATATATTGTAACGGTCACCAGCTGAAGTGCCCTTGAGAACCACCAGAGGGCACTCCACATCAGATTATTAGGTGTTGGGAGTATTGGTTGATGAAACATTGATTAAAATTAAGATACAATTAACACAAAATGAAATTCACATTAAAGAAAGGCTTTGTGCCTTCTGTTTGAGGTCTCTGTGAACGTTTTAAAGCGTCACGTCCGTAACATTGTTTTTTCCTCATAAATGCGAACACGAAAAATTAAATAAAATGAATATTTTATGTTCTGTGGAGAGCCAACCCTTCTTCATCCGGTGGGTAGTAGGCTATTACTTTTGATTTGCGCAGTGTAATTCATAGAATTACTAAAAAAAATGTTCCCACCTAAAAGTTAAAGATTTTTTTGTGTCAAAGATTTTTTTGTGTCACGATGCATGCATGCCTGTATATTTCCCTCATATTAAATATAAAATGCATGTGTAGATTGATATTTTTCTAATGTCTGGACTCCTTTATTAAGGGAGTAGCCTATGGATATATAAACAGACACTTCAAATGCATTTTCTGAGAATTTATATTTCAGGTTTTTACTGCAAATGTCACGTCCATAACGCTGGAATTGCCCAATTTTAAAGAATTTATCCTCAACTAGTTTTGTGGTGTAGGTCTACGTGATTTATAATGATGTCTTCAAATAATACTAATAGTAATTTAAAGATGTGGTAGCATCTTGGATCTGGATGGGAAGGATAACTCACAGAGACTCAAACTCACAGAGAAACTCTGTCTGCAGAGAACATTTACTGAAGCGATCAAGCTGCTCCAAACTATGAAACATTATTGTTACCATATTATAGGCTACATATCTACATTTGAGCAGATATTCACAAACACAGTATTTAACAGTAAACCTTTCTCATAGGCTAGTGTGTTTTATTATCGAAAAACATCCTCGTGTTGTACATGTATATAAATTTAGCATTGAAAGGTTGCCTACCCGTCTAGTTCACATTTCAACATGTTTCTGATAAATAACATTAGGCTTCATGTTTTTACTCCAATCTCATTTCATAACGTACATTTTAGTCTGGCACCAATTTAACTAGTAGCTACAATGTAAAGTTTATTTCTGTCAGGACCACAATCGTCATATATGATTGACAATTAGCATACAGTTTGGATTGGCGGTATGGTTCCGTTCTGGGCGAGAACTCCCTGCGCATCCATGCAGACTAGCAGTGATGAGAGCAGGGAGAGCAGCAATAACCCCCCTTGGGGTAAACAGAACAGAACCAACATGAATGTATTGCAGATATCATTAATTTAAGATTTTAAGTACGACATAATTCGAGAATTTTGATTCAAGGGGAATCAGAATGCCAAATCCTGACTGACGAAAGGAGGGGCTGGGGATGGAGGAGGGTAATTTGTCCTGAGAAACACGATATCTGCTGATCATACTGAAGGAGCTTATATATGTATACAGTGATAGGCGTCGTATTCCTATAGGTAGATGTGGATCAGCTGATAGCCAGCTGATGCGAGCTTGACTAACGTGACCTGCCAGAACTAACGCTACGCTTGATAACAATAACATGCTTACTATTATGAGTGAATGTCTTACCTTAAAAATCTTTCTCATCTTCAACTCGCGTTCGTCTAATTCTTCTGAGGTAAATCCGAGGTTAAAGGGATAGATCACTTTAAAATTAAAATTCTGTCATCATTTACTCACCCTCAAGTTGTTTCAAACCTGTATTAATTTATTTCTTCTGCTGAACACAAAGAAAGATATTTTGAAGAATGTCGGTAACCAAACAGTAGTCTGTACCCATTGACTTCCATAGTATTTTTTTTTCCTACTATGGAAGTCAATGGGTACAGTCTACTGTTTGGTTACCGACATTCTTCAAAATATCTTTCTTTGTGTTCAGCAGAAGAAATAAATTAATTTCAGCACTTCGTGAAAACAGAGACATTAATAGTTCTAAGCGCATATTCGCAGTCTCGCACGCGCTTACAGCTCGCGTGAATTACACGTAGAAAAGGAATTTTAGAAACAACCTTGTTCCATCAGGAAACGCCAGGTCACTGCATTCCACTGCGCTTCATGAATAGCTTTTCTTTTGCGCGTAGAAGCCGTTCGCTGGAGATGTGTTAAAAGATAGCAGAGTGCATTCATGATTATTAGGCCCCCTAATAAAAAGCACAGTGACCCAACAGGACCGACTTTAATGAAGGTAAAAGAGTAGCAAAACTCGAGAGCATGATGTGAATTTGAGAACTTGCATCCATCCATCTTCTTCCGCTTATCCGGGGCTGGGTCGCGGGGGCAGCAGTCCAAGCAGAGATGCCCAGACTTCCCTCTCCCTAGCCACTTCCTCTAGCTCTTCCGGGGGGACACCGAGGCGTTCCCAGGCCAGCCGGGAGACATAGTCTCCCCAGCGTGTCCTAGGTCTTCTCCGGGGTCTCCTCCCGGTGGGACGCGCCCGGAACACCTTCCCGGGAAGGCGTCCAGGAGGCATTCGGAGCCGATGCCCGAGCCACCTCAGCTGACCCCTCTCGATGTGGAGCGGCTCTACTCTGAGCTCCTCCCGAGTGACTGAGCTCCTCACCCGATCTCTGAGGGATCGCCCAGCCACCCTGCGGAGAAAGCTCATTTCTGCCGCCTGTATCCGGGATCTTGTCCTTTCGGTCATGACCCAAAGCTCATGACCATAGGTGAGAGTAGGAACGTAGATTGACCGGTAAACCGAGAGCTTCGCCTTGCGGCTCAGCTCTTTCTTCACCACGACAGGCCGGTACATCGAGCGCATTACTGCAGAAGCTGCACCGATCCGTCTGTCAATCTCCCATTCCATCCTTCCCTCACTCGTGAACAAGACCCCAAGATACTTGAACTCCTCCACTTGAGGCAGGAACTCTCCACCAACCTGAAGTAGGCACGCCACCCTTCTCCGACTGAGTACCATGGCCTCGGATTTGGAGGCGCTGATTCTCATTCTTTACACATTTGGCTGCACACCGTCCCAGTGCATGCTGAAGGTCCTGGTCTGAAGGGGCCAACACGACAACATCATCCGCAAAGAGCAGAGACGAAATCGTGTTGTTCCCAAACCCTACACCCTCCGGCCCCTGGCTGCGCCTAGAAAAGTCCAACATGCACCGGGAACAAGTCTGACTTACTGCCGGCAATGCGAACCAAGCTCCTGCTTCGGTCGTACAGGGACCGGACAGCCCTTAGCAAAGGAAATTTGAGAACTTGTACTCTAAAATGTACACTTACAGCTCTGATGTGAAACCCTGTAAAATAAAAATCTGAAATTGAATGTTGAGATTTGCACTCGCAGACAATACTCACAAACCTGCATTTCTGAATTTGAAATTATTATAAGACGTAGTACCCTATAAACTGCTAATTACAAAAACAGGTCATTGTGCTATAAAAGTGATATTTTTTCCTGAACATTTTACTGTTAGTTTGTTATCATACTATCACATAGTTTAAATGATTTAGGTTTTTATTTCTTCTTTAAATTAAGCCTTGTGTTATGCAAAGTGCATTTGTTTAAGTATATCTGAGTTGATTTGGGCTCAAAATATGAAATGGGCAAGAGAGTTAATGATGACTGAAAGACATCAGGCCCTGGATTATCAGAGTGCAGTCATTTACAGTGTGTTGAAACCGCAAAACAAATCCTCCTTGCCATTTTCGCGCTCTTCCAAACTATATTCTCCTCTCCGACTTGCTGTAGAGTCCTCAAACTCAGTAGAGGAGGGGCCATGTAGATCATCGGTTCCCAACAGGCGGGTCGCGGCACACAAGGGGGCCTCAGCGAGCTCTGTGGGGGGTCGTGTCATATTTTGAAAAGTTTTGAGCATTAAATAAAAGTCCTTAACTTTTTTCTGTTCAAAATTTACAAAATGTATATAATGAGCATCATGAATCTTTTTTCCAAACCATGTTTTTTTCTTATCCTGAACCTCTATGGTACTCCTATAATAAGTGTTTACATTGGGACTATTTTATACTGGTTCGGATGCTGAGTAGCCCAGTGCCTGCGTGACTTTTCGTCATAGACGTACACAGAGAGAAGTATTTCCGGCTACCATGTTCTTCTGAAAGACGCATTATTCTGTTAATAAACACAAGTTTATTATCACTCGCTATAGCGCCAAAAGCCCCCAAAAATAAAGCCTCACATTAATAAAGCCTCACTAATAACATGCAAGTATTGAGGCCCCAGACAGCAGTCATTCAGTAATAGCCTATATTCTTTCTCTTTTTTTTTTACCTACACACCAGTGTGAATATTGATATTTTTGTTATTGCATTTCAAATAGGGCCAAGTTATAGGCTACTCCTAGGCTTACGTTTTTAAATTACAAAGGGCCTACTGATGTTTTTGTTATTGTATTTTCAATATAATATGCTATTATTTGTGCATAAACATATCTGGTTATAGTAAACATACCGTTTGTTTGAAAACAACATATTTTGTCATCCTTGCTGCAAGCTTACAAGAGCGATAATATCATTAAATGTGAAGGGGGCCTAAAATATTTTCTTGGGAAAAAGGGGGTCTCAGACAACAAAAGGTTGGGAACCACTGATGTAGATGAGCTCATAAATCTGCATTTTGAGTGGCGTGTGGTGTCAATTTAACATCTATCGGCGAGTGGCGTTATTTTTAGTTCAGTTTGTTTTTATTTGATAGGGAGAAAGCATGTTAATGAACATTTGTACAAAATACATTAAACAAGCCGGATTATAGCAACATTGCTAATTTACGTCCATAAATATTTTAACGCGTGGCGGCGGCTGCGTGTTGGTGTTATGTGTGGTGTGAACACGCAGCTCATGAGTTTTTCTCATAGTTGTGTGCTTATGTTTAGAGTGAGCACATGGCTTGTCATGTATGTTTCCTTGTGCCATGTGTTGATTGTCTAACCCCGCCCATCTTGTTACCTGATTATTGATTAATTTGCCCCACCTGTCTTCCATCTTACCTGCCTTGTTTGCTCCCTATTTATTCTCCCTTTGTTTGCAGTTCTGTGCCGGTTTGTATGATTGTATGATTCTAGTCGTGTGCCTTGCCTGGTCCTGCCCTTAGTGATGGGCAGATCGAGGCTTCGTGAAACAATGAAACAGTTGAAGCAAATGTGCCATATTGTGTCGAGGCTTCGACGCAATCTGACACCCGTCTCAACGGTGACACCTAGTGGTCACTTGCAGGTGTTGATCTGAAACAACCTTGACATTGAGCCATTAAATTAATTTTTTTATTATTGTATTTTTTTAATATGTGAAGCTTGTAACCTGTAGGCTGCTCACTGTGCATAATGTTATTTTGGTCATGAAAAACGAATATTAATAAAATAAATCAAGCCACAATGTCTCACTTTTTTATCAATTTTTATTAAAAAATATCAATTTCTCTGCTGTGGAAGGACTTAGCCCACTTCTTTTTTTTACTGATAATTTCTCCAGCCTTTGAAAAAATCCTCTCACAAAAACCCACGAGGTCAAGATGCATTGACTTATACAGATGTGCGATTGTGTCTGTACCCGACCCTGTCTATCAAACGCTGGTTCGGCGGACCATGCCACCTGTCGAAACACTCGTGAAACACTCCGAAGCTTCATTTAGCCGTAGTCACGTGACATGGGTGTTTTGAATAACGCTTCGGATCAGTGTTTCGAAACATCTGCGTTTCGGGATCTGGAAAAGCTTCGGAACGTTGTCAATTTTTTTTTAGTTTTTGTTGTTTGTTTTGTTTTATTAATAAAAAGCCTGTTTCTTACTGCAATTGAGTCCTCGCTTCATCCCTCAACACAGACAAATATTTGAGGCTTCAGTGGCAGAACATTAGACTCTAGTGTTACAAACTTCCCAGTCTTTTCAGCCGAGATATTTCTGTTTTAAACACACACAGATGAAATACTGGTGCAAACGTGAAATATCTGACCGAAGAAGAGAATCTGCTGATTCAGAGGATACCAGTTCTGAACATTCATTAACATGATTGAAAATCACATTAAACCAGGAGTGAAATGTTGATAATTACTGATCATAAATCTGACTTGTTTTGTCTCCATAAACACATTGAAGAAAATGTCTAATGAATTGTATTGTATTTGAGTGTGTGTGAATGAGTGTTTCTGATCTCTTACCCGAGCAGCTTCATGAAGACTGAATGAATCATGGACGACACACACACACTCAGACATGGAGATTCTTCTCCAGGATTCAGGTACTTCAATCTTCATATGATCTTAATGTTATAGAAGACTCATTTTCTGCACATGTTGTGTGTGTTTGCCAGGGTTGGTATAGTGATCTGTTGTCTCTATCATATTCTGGTGCCGGATATACAGTAGTTGGAGACACTCAGAGTCTTTAAACACTGTCCAAAGACACACAGATACAGTCGACAGATAGATGATATATGACATTATCCTTGGACAGTCTCATCACTCTTCAACACACTGTCTACATACATTACTTCTCATGTGGGATTTATTTTCATGTTAAATCAGCCAAGTTGATTCTTGTCTCTTTTCTGTTATCTTTGTTCTGTTAAAGTCAGTTTAAGGGTGACAGATCAATCTCACCGGAGTCCAGCTGTGTGTCCATGAGTGACGCGTCTATGGCAGATCCAATGACATTTTCGGGAAAACACACATCAACTGATCTGAGGTACAACATTTTTGTTTAGACAGACAGAGACCACAGACACACACACACATAATGCATGTATGGCAGCATTAGGCAAATATCCACTTATTAAAATACAGTAATGTGTGATGATATTGTGTAAGCATGTATAACTCAGAGACTCACAGTATTATAAAGCGCTGCAATAGCAGGAGTCGAGCACAGGATCAGGACTCCTCTCACACTGATCCAGAGCTTCAGTCCTGATGTTTCACTGACATCTACTGACCCACAAAACACTGATAATCTGGACCAGAACAATACTGACAAACTCAACCAAACTAAACACAACTACATCACTTACTGGGGAACACAAACACAACAACAGATTTAAAACTAATGGTAAAAGATAGGTGGATGGATTGATTCTCTGTGTGAGGTTTATCTACATCTACTGTAATATAATATAAGAATTATTATCTCTATTCTTCTGTTTCTATTCTATTGAAGTCAGTTTAAGGGTGACAGATCAATCTCACCGGAGCCCAGCTGTGTGTCCATGAAGAGTGACGCGTCTATGGCAGATCCAATGACATTCAAGGGAAAACACACATCAACTGATCTGAGGTACAACATTTCATAGACAGATAGATAGATATATTAATAGATATATGGTTATCTATGAGATGTTTACTTGCATGTAAAATCAATAGGGTCATTTCTTTGTCAAAATCAACCACATTTCAGAACTTTCTGTCACAGTGTCTGGTATGTGTTTCCCCGGGTATCCACTAGAGATCCTCGTCCCCCACGGTGTCTGTCATATTACGAAACTGCATTCCCCACAATCCTTGTCTGCACTTATCACTGTTCATTGCACTCAGCTGTTCCCCGTCATTGTTCCCAGCTGTTCCCTGTTAATCATTGTTAGTTCTGTGTATATATACCCTGGTTGTTTCTATGTTTGTCACAGAGTCCTTGGGCCTTTCTCAATCTGTGTTCTTGTCTGTACTTGTGTTCTTGTGAAACGTCATCTTTTGTGGCCCAAGTACTGTCCCAATACACAAGTTTGCATTTTGGCAAGAACGGTTAAAAATCCCGGAAGTGTTCTTGACACGTCCATTTTACGGAGGATGCATCGGTTGGTAACTTGTGTGAACTTGACGGCAGAAATATCCCAGCATTCATTTCGAAATTCGAGGAAGGAGAGGCAGGTCAATTACAGAAAGTCGTTTTTCTACAATTTCGTACGCTATTTCATCACTAAATTCCCTTCTGAGAACATTTGATGTGAGAAATTAACTGTGTAGATTTCAAATATTGGCATTTTTACGAAAATGTATGCCGAATCGAAAATGTGCTCAAACGTTTTCGGAAGTGAGAATCTCCATAAGCGCCTGCGGGTGTTAAGTTAGCTAGCGAGCCAAACGGCCAGTCTGCTCACAGACTCGTCTTACCCCACAGCCAAGCCCATTGCCTTTTACCGTCGTTTTCTTCCCGCCGTTGGCTAGTGATGTACACAAACAAACAACAGAAGCAGAATGAAAGGAGACAGGCGTTGCTTTATTGTTATGAATATACATTACATTGTAGTGTACAGTTGTAGAGTAATCCCTTGAGCTGAGGGTAGGCTTGGGCGATAAAGCCTGGCTGTCATTGTCTGTAATTCTGGTTATGTTTGGGTACTGCAGACGGCATTTGTGCGGGGGTATTATTGCGCAATACCAGCAAGAACACATCGCCTCAAACTGTCAGCAGCGTTCTGTGTGCTCGTCACCTTGTGAGTTCATTCTTCCAAGAACAACTAGCAAGAGCGTTCTCCCCAAGAACAGAAGTCCGTTCTTTGCATTCTTGGTTTTGAGAAACACCCCTTGTTATGTATCACGCCACTTCCGAGTCCTGTTTTCTGGTTTGTTCCTGTTTTGTTTCTTGTTTGGATTGCCATTTGGTTTTTGACCCTTGCCTGGACTGTTTACAAGTCAAGTCAAGTCAAGTTTATTATTAGCCATTTCAACAGAGTTGATAGGAATTTGTCTTGGAATGCTCACATACAGCTTAATTAACATAGTACACTGACATTTCAGCGCATTCCACACATACTTCACAACAACAACAACAATACACGGACATAAAAGCCTCATATTGCACATAAGATGAATTAGCAGAATGATTCATTCTGTTAAATGAACAGAACCTTAAAAAAACATACTGGAAAAAAAGCATTCAGTATCCTAGCCTCAGACCATGTTTAGGTGACGTATGGCCTGAGGATAGGTACTGTCTCTGAAGCGTGATGTTCTGCTGGTAACGCTTCTATACCTCTTGCCTGATGGCAGAATGTTAAATAAATGATTTGCTGGGTGGGAGGAGTCAGTGGTGATGTTTCTTGCCTTCTTAATGATTCTAGTGTTGAAATGTGAAGCTATAGAGGGCATACTACAGATAATGATCTTAGATGCTCTGCTCACTACTTTCTCAAGCTGTGCTTGCCTTGACTGGTTGCATTACCATACCAGGACAGGATAGAGAAAGTTAGCACGCCCTCTATGGCGGCTCGGTAGAAGTGAGTCATGCATTTTTGGCTGACCCCGAATTTCCGTAACTGAGGGAGGAAATAAAGTCTCTGATGGGCTTTGTTTACGATGAGACTGATGTTCAGGTCCCATGGGGAGCGACTGGTGAATGGTGGTGCCCAAGAAACGGAAGGACGAGACCCTCTCGACAACCTGGTCATTGATGGAGAGGGAGAGGTGTTGAACAGTCTTCCTTCTAAAATCTACAATCATTTCTTTTGTTTTAGTTGTAATTGTTTTTTGTTGATTAAGTTATTGGTCTCACACCACTTCACCAGCCGCTCAACCTCTGCCCGATAGCCAGTCTCATCACCATCAGAGATAAGGCCTAATATGGTGGTATCGTCTGCTAATTTTAACAGTTTGACTGATGTTTGATTGGATGTGCAGTTATTAGTGTAAAGTGAGAATAAAAGCGGGGACAGGACACACCCTTAAGAATCCTCGTTGGTGACACATGATTATTAATTTTAACAAATTGTTTCCTGCAGGATAAGAAGTTCAAAATCCATTTACAGAGTACAGCATCGACACCCATCGCTAAAAGAGAGTTATACAGCCTGATAGGGATAATGGTGTTGAAGGCTGAACAAAAATCAAGGAACAGGATGCGAGCATATGTGTTTTTTTGACTTAAGATGTTGGAGAATAAAATGAACGCTCAATGACACTGCATCATCTACACCCCTATTTGCCCTATAGGCAATATCTACAGACCAAGCGCTCAAATACTTTCATAACAGTCGATGTGAGCGCAATTGGCCTGTAGTCATTTAGGCAGGTGATGTTATTCTTCTTAGGCACTGGAATAACCATAGCTGATTTAAAACAGATAGGTACAGTTGAGGAGGAGAGAGACCAGTTAAAGATGTAAGTGAATATTTTGGAGTGAGCTGGGCTGCGCAGTTCTTCAGCGTAACTGGTGTTATACCATCAGGCCCCGCAGCTTTTCTGATGTTTTAATGGTGCAGCAGCCTCCTAACATCATGCTCTGAGATCGTAAAAGGGGGGGAGGGGTGATCAACCAGGCCCGTTAGAGGGAAGCTCGGAGAATTTATCTTAGTTTCACGGGGCTCAAATCTACAGTAAAAATCATTTAGCTTCTCAGGGAGGGAGGGGTCACAGTCTGAGACGTGGTGCTTGATCTTATAGTTAGTGATTGTCTGTAGACCCTGCCAGACACCCTTAATGTCGTGGACTTGGAGCTTATTTTCAAGTTTCACTCTGTGAGTGCTTTTAGCTGTTTTAATAGCCTTTTTGAGTTGGTATTTGAGGAGTCTGTATAGTGCTTTATTCCCACATCTGAATGCAGCATTTTTTTCCCTACATAAACGCCTTACATCCTTGTTAAGCCAAGGCTTGTTGTTACTGTAACTGATGACAGTTTTGATGGGAATACACACAGACTCACAAAAATTTATATAAGACATTACAGTATCAGTGAAAGTGTCAATATCACCATGCTCAAAAACACTCCAGTCTGTGACATCAAAACAGTCTTGTAACATGTCAGTGGCCGGGGGAGAATACCACCGGACCCTCTTTTTCACTGGTTTAGTTGTTTTTAGATTCTGGCGGTATTTAGGGACAAGTAATATAGTGTTGTGATCAGACTCACCAATCGGAGCTCTGATTAGAGCTTGATATACTTCTGGAATGGGAGAGTAGCACTGGTCCAAAGTTTTATCCAGCCTAGTAGGAATATGAATCTGAGGCTTGTATCTTGGGAGAGCTTTCTTCATGGATACATGGTTAAAGTCACCCAGCAACAGGATTACAGAATCCGGGTTGGAGTTTTCCATGGCGAAGATGTGATCGGCCAGTTCCTGTGTCGCTGACGTCATCGCAGCGCTCGGTGGAATGTAAACAACACACAGTATGACGGAAGAGATTTCTCTCGGTGAGTAAAAGGGGATGCATTTGACTGTGAGATATTCCAAGTCCGGCGAGCAGTTGTGTGATAGAGTTTTGGTGTACACACACCAGTTTCGGTTAATATAAATACAAACACCGCCGCCACGCTGCTTAAGGGATTCGCTGGTGCGATCTGCCCGATGAAAGGTGAAGCCATCCAGTTGTAACACAGAATCAGGGATGTACTCGTGCAGCCAAGTTTCAGTCAGGCAAATGGCAGAGCAGTCTCTTAGATCCCGTTGGGAAAGAATGAGGGCAGTTAGTTCGTCCTTCTTGTTTGATAACGAGCGAACGTTGGATAGAGTGAGGCTCAGGAGGGCAAGCCTGTGCCCCCGGTATCTTAGCCGAACCAATACTCCTCCGCACTTACCTCTCTTCCTGTTTTGGGTGTTTCTAAGGGAAACTAGAGTATGGATCTGGCACAAATGACTGTGAAACCGGCAAGTTGTCCCGAATGTGGATGAGTTCAGCTCTGTCATATTGAATGAGACCGTCGCAAGATTTCATAAACAAACAAAACAACAGATAGACCAAACAAACAGAGAGCAAAACCCAGTCGCCATAGTGCGGCGCCATCATGTGTAGGTTTACGAGTTATGGATTAATAAAATAAATACTACTGCATTATTGGATCTTCCCTTGTCTCCTTGAGTGTGGATCATGACACTTTCTGGATAAATTTTTTATATGTTTATTTTTTTCTGAAGAATGATGAACAGTGATGAGCATCAAAAAACTGTAATCCACTATTTTGTAGAGGGGAGTCAAAATTACAGTTTTCAATTATTGTATTTCTATGAATGAATAATGGTATATTTCTAGTTTCAACATTATTTGTTCTACACACATTACTCTTCAAATACAAGTATTAGCTCTATGCAAAGTGACCCAGATTTGGTTTTTGATCACTGACAATGGGTTAAATTTAACAATCTGCACATGGAGCCGCATTGAGGTGGCTTTAAAAAAAAATAAACGAGAAAAGAAAAGATATCAAAAGAAAAGTCTGTTAGGAACCAAAAACTAAAATGATATTGAGATATCTTTCATACGTTTTGAGTAACAGGCATGCAAACTTTGAATTTTCCACCATTGGCATATAATGCAACAAGGATTGATGAAGTCAAATTTTGCTAATAGATGATCTATCTATCTATGTGTTGTTTTGACCCCCCTTTGTATTGTCTCTGTTCTGTTCATGTTTGTCCATAATTAGTGAACAGTCTATGGACACTCGAGGAACATTTAGGGGAAGACACATGCCATCTAATCTGAGGTACAACCTTTCTGTCTAGACGTAAAGATATTTTAATATCACTTTTACGTATTTATGTTGTAATCTAATAATTAATTTTTTTAGCCGTGATTCTCAACTGCTCGAAAGCACATTTAAATCAAATCTGCTGAAGAAGTTTCAGTGTCTGTATGAAGGAACAGCAAAGCGGGGAAACCCAACGCTCCTGAATGAGATATACACAGATCTCTACATCACAGAGAGTGAAAGTGGAGAGATCAATAATGAGCATGAGGTGAGGCAGATTGAGACACAATCCAGGAGAGCAGCAACAGAGGACACACCGATCAAATGCAATAACATCTTTAGACCTTCACCTGGACAAGACAAACCCATCAGAACTGTGCTGACAAAGGGAGTCGCTGGCATTGGAAAAACAGTCTCTGTGCAGAAGTTCATTGTGGACTGGGCTGAAGGGAAAGAGAATCAGGACTTCCAGCTCATATTTCCACTTCCTTTCAGAGAGCTCAACTTGATGAAGGACAAAACACTCAGTCTTTCAGATCTTCTTCATCGCTTTTTCCCTGAAACAAAAGAAATGGAAATATCCAGTGATGAATATAAAGTGTTGTTCATCTTTGATGGTCTGGATGAGTGTCGTCTGTCTCTGAACTTTAAGAGCGAAGTGAAACTGTGTGATATATCTGAACCAGCCTCAGTGGACGAGCTGCTGGTGAACCTCATTGTGGGGAATCTGCTTCCCTCGTCTCTCATCTGGATCACCTCCAGACCAGCAGCAGCGGATCTCGTCCCCGCGGAGTGTGTCCATCGAGTGACAGAGGTACGAGGCTTCAATGAGCCACAGAAGGAGGAATACTTCAGGAAGAGAATCAGTGATCAGAGTCTGGCCAACAGGATCATCACACACCTGAAGTCCTCGAGGAGCCTCCACATCATGTGCCACATCCCCGTGTTCTGCTGGATCTCAGCCACTGTTCTAGAGAAGATGTTGAGTGAAGCCGAGAGAGGAGAGATTCCCCAGACTCTCACTCAGATGTACACACACTTCCTGATCATTCAGACCAACATCAGACATGAGAAGGACTATGAGAAGAGAGGGAAAGATGAAGACATGATTCTCAAACTGGGGAAACTGGCTTTCCAGCAGCTTGTGAAAGGCAACCTGATCTTCTATGAGGAAGACCTGAGCGAGTGTGGCATTGATGAGACAGAAGCATCAGTGTACTCAGGATTGTGCACTCAGATCTTCAGAGAGGAGTTGGGCTTGTATCAGGGGAAAGTCTTCTGCTTTGTTCATCTGAGCATCCAGGAACATCTAGCAGCTCTATATGCACACATACACTTTACAAATGACAAAACCAAACAAAGTCTGTTTTCTAAAATATTAAACCAGAAAAAATATTATTCATTATCTGGCCTGCATCAGGGAGCTGTGGATGAGGCTTTACAGAGTAAGAATGGACATCTGGACCTTTTCCTGCGTTTCCTTCTGGGTCTCTCATTGGAGTCCAATCAGACTCTCTTACGAGAACTACTGACACAGACTGGAAGATGCTCCTACAACAAAGAGGAAACAGTTCAGCTCATCAAACAGAAGATCGGGGAGAATCACTCTCCAGAGAGATCCATCAATCTGTTCCACTGTCTGAATGAACTGGGTGAGGATTCACTTAAGCAGGAGATCCAAGATTATCTGAAATCTGGAAAAATAGGAGGAACCAAACTCTCCTCTTCACAGTGGTCAGCTCTGGTTTATGTGTTGCTGACATCAGAGCAGAAGATGGATGTTTTTAATCTAAAACACTTTATTGGAGCACAAAATACAGCAGATGAAGTTCTTCAGAAGCTGCTGCCTGTGGTTAAAGAATCCAGATCAGTTCAGTAAGCCACACTTACAACAATCATTACACTGATAAAACATGATCATATTTATGAGTTTAGCATGTGCTTCCGTACCTAAGCAATACTGTAAAATGAGAAATTCATATATATCTTATCATGTACATCAGTGTTTGCTGAACTGAGAGACTGAAGAGTGTCATTGTTCTCTACAGGTTGTATGATTGTGGTGTTACTGATAAAGGTTGTGCTGCTCTGACTTCAGCTCTGAGATCAAACCCCTCACACCTGATAGAACTGGATCTGTCATTGAATAAAGTAGGAGATTCAGGAGTCAAGCAGCTTTCTGATCTACTAAAGGATCCTCACTGTAAACTGGAAAAACTCAGGTAAGATTTTATAAAAGTCTCAACATTGTCTGTTCCCTTTCAAAAGCTACAATCGATGCTGCGCTGCTTAGCGCATTGGGAACGTCTTTAATCGTGACCCGCTGTGAATATAGTGTATAAACACGTCGATGGAATCGACCGGAAGTAACATAGCCTCGGTCGGTGACGTCATCGGCGCGCACCCCCGCAATGCGAGGCTATAGGTAGATGAGCCACAGGTGCATCGTCAGGATATTTTGTCTTTAGAGACCTCTCTGTGTTTGGTGTGCAAGCATTTATCTCCTCCTCTATCTACTACAGATCTTTGTTAGGAGTTATTTAGTTTATCACTGGCAGTGTGCAGATTTTCTCTTTCTCATCTCTCAATGATCTAAAAAAAAAGAGAAAGAGAAATGAGTCAACAGAGTAAGCGCTGTGTCCCTCCATGTTCTCGTCTATTCAGAACTGGATACACACGCTTACTGCGTTTGTTTGGGGAAAGAGCAGCTGCCCTTGCGTTTGAGCATGGTGAATTCGAGCACAGTGGAATGTTCACAGTTAAAGTGCTTCGCATTCGCTTTGCTTATTTCAAAGGGGTGGCACCCGCAATGCGATTGTGGGGCTCGCGTGTCGATCTGGCTGAGGAGCGAGAGACGGGTGCGTTCTTTTCGCTCGCTCTCTTTCCAGATCGCGATGTCCTTTTGCCTGACTACCGAAGCGTGCCTCGGCGCTACTTCGGCTCGGGCAGAGGACACTGAATCTCGTGAGTTCGCCGCCTCAGAGCGTTCCTCCCGTGATGATAAAAGGAGACTGCTCGGGGTGATTGTTCGTGCAGTGGCCAGACTACACTGATCACAGCAAAAAGAGTCCCATAAAACACTCAAAGCTTCTAAATAAAGATTGTAAATACATAATAGTGTTGTCACGATACTAGAATTTCTAACTTCGATACGATACCTTGAAAAATATCGATATTCGATACCATTTTCGATACCACAGAGAAAAAACTGCCACAATATAAGGGGGTATTTTTTTATTTAAAGCTAAATATAACAAGTCTAGAACATGACAATGAGGTATATTTTACATGAACAAAAATGTCCTGAGTTCTATCTGTTAATATTTTTTATTTGGACCAGGGCTAACATGACCCGTTGTATTTGTATAAACTACTGTTATCAAAGATTAAAATATAGCCTACTGTAACAAAAAAGCACTTAACAGTATCAAATTGGAGGATAGAGTGTCAGTAATGTATAATAATAAGATTAAACATTCAATTTTCAGTTAAAGGCATTTCATTATTGAATTCAGAGATGCCATTGTCTAGCTGTTTAGTTTAATTAATATCTGTGTAATCAAATTGATGAAAATCGCTAATGAAGGCAAATTGCAGAATTAAATAATAATTTTCTGAATAAAGTTAAATAGGCACAAGTTAATTTACATTTGACCACAGTTAAAATATTTACTTGTCTAAGATTCCTCAGTCAGATTATGTTAACTTTAAGATTACGGTGAAAAAACGAGACAACACAGACTCATATCAAAAACAATACTAGGCCATTTTGGTTAATGTTTCAGAAAAGTTAAAATGAGAAGAGTTACAGTGTTTCCTTTAGGATTTTTTTTAGCAGTGGGGAAAGGTCAAACAACAAACACCCCTGATGCTGAGTGTAGCCTATGCTTGCTAAATGGTACCCCTGGGAGCCTGTTCCTTAAGTCTGTTTTCACCTATAAAATCATTTAAAAAAATTAGTGATGTGAGGGATTATTGATTGTCAAACAATCTTTTGGGTGCCCGCAGCCCGCCTCGCAGTGTGAAGCGTGTGTCTGCGCTATTCTCTACCATACCCGCTCGCAGTGTGAAGCGCGTGTCCACGCTATTCTATTCTCCGACTCCGACATGCCCGCTCGCGGTGTGTTTTTACGCGTGTCCGCGCTATTCTCCGACATACCCGCTCGCGGTGTTCTTTATCAATCAACCAAAGCCGGTCGCAGGGGCGCTGCCCTCGCCAGAGAGCTGCACGGGTCATATTTTGTAAATCCGCACCCGCCCGTTCCCGCAGGGCTTAAAACCGCATCCGACCCGTTTTCCGACAGCAGCACTAATTAAAATCCGCAACCCGACCCGACCCGCTTAAAATAGAACCGAGATCCGACCCGCACCCGAAATAAAATCAGTTTAGCCAATCACATTATAGACACACTTTTTTCAAATTTGTATTGCCTTTGGCGGCTTGCCTTAACACAAGGACAACAGCCGAAGCTGTCAAAAAGCCGATAGCCTAGGCCTACATGGCTAACGCGTTACCACAAAACAATTAAATTTCGTCTAGCACATCAGCTTCACAATTTTATATATATTTATATATTGTTTCATCAATATTAATTATATGAGAAGTTAAAAGCATAGTAGCCTAAGATCATACGTTGTGCAATATGTCGGGAGACAGAGGCAGACATTATTGACCACTTCATTATAAGTTTCTTACTGTATAAAGCCTTTCTTTAAATTGAATTTCGTTTTGTATTAATTTTATCTTAATTTTTAAATGATGTTTTATAACCAATTGTCTGAATTTAATAAATAAGAAGTAGCCTAATAGCAGGCATCAGGACACGGAGCGGATCAACGGCGCATGAACTGGAAATTAACCGAAACTCAGCGTATAAGCTACATGCCTCACAGACCTGAGAAACATATAGAAAGCTTGAAATGTGTAGCCTACTTTTAAACAAAACAATTCAAAACGAAAGAAAACAGCTCTGTCTCCTGTCCTGGCTATATTTGACATAGGCCTATATAGCCTATTCAATAATCATTAGGCTACTTTTCCCGTTTCTTTGTGACGTTTTCATGAACGAGTCATCACCTCTCAATAGTTAATATTGTTATTTGGTGTTCAGTTTATACAGGTTTTCAAATGTTATTTAATAAAAATATTATTTTTTTCCCCTGTGGCTGTGTTTGCATTAAAGGGATAGTTCACTTTGAAATTCATTTTTGATATGTTTTAGCTTACCTCAAGGACATCCAAGATGTAGGTGTCTTTGTTCCACAGTATTTTCAATTTTGATATTTTTAGGTCAAACCATTCTTGTCTGAAAGTCATATCATGCAGGTCTATGGGGTCCACCTCAAAGAGCATGCACAGAGAAGTCCAAATGAAACATGATTTAATGACTCGTAAATGTAAGTACACATTGATGGCCTAAGACACGAAACGAGCGGTTTGTGTGAGAAAACGAACAGTATTTATATCGTTTTTACCTCTTGTAACAAAGCCAAGTCCAAGTGATCTGAGGGCGCGCGCGCTTCCTTCTGTGTGACGTGTGCGCAGAATGGTGCATAGATATGTATACACTAGATTTCGCATTAAAGACATTCGTTCCAATGAACTGCCGTAGCCAAGGCGACATCTAGTGTATACATCTATGCACCAGTCTGCACACACGTCACACACCAGGAAGCGCGCGCGCCCTCAGATCACTTGGACCTTTTACAAGGCGCCGCATCTCACTGAACCCGTGTTTAGACCCGCGTTTCCCCGTGTCCGACCCGACCCGCACCCGTATCCGACACAGTTGGATATTTTTCACCCGTTTGAGCAAAATTTGCGGGTCACCCGTCGGGTACCCGCGGGTACCCGAACCCGTGCAGGACTCTGGCCCTCGCCATCTTTCCATTCACTTCACCTTTGCTATTTAACCAGAGCGAATGAGACGAGTGCGTCACGTGTGGTGTTTGTCAACGCGCCTTTGGAGAGAAGTGAAAGTGACCGCTCGGCTAGTATCGATACTTCGGGAAATTAGTATTGGTACCGTTCAGATATTTTAGTATCTATATTTATCGAAATATCTATATTTTTGACAACACTAATACATAATATACAGGTGCTGGTCATAAAATTTGAATATCATCAAAAAGTTGATTTATTCCAAGAATTCAACTTAACAGGTGAAACTAATATATTATATAGACTCATTACATGCAAAGTGAGATATTTCAAGCCTTTATTTGTTATAATTTTGATGATTATGACTTACAGCTTATGAAACCCACGAAGTCATAATCCCAGAAAATTTAGAATATTACATGAAATCACACAGTAATTACACAGTAATACCATGGTCATTGAACCAGGTTTTGGTTCTTTTGGGCAGTGTGGGCAGGTGCAAATCCTTCTGGAAAATGAAGGAAGCATGAAAGTGCTCTGAAAATGTCCTGTAGACGGCTGCGCTGACTCTGGATTTAATAAAGCACAGTGGACCAATTCCTCTTTTCTGATGAGAGCAAATTTTGCATCTCATTTGCAACTCCAGTCGATGACATGACTCCCCAAACCAACACAGACTGTGGAAACTTCACACTGGACTTCAAGCATCTTGGATTGTGTGCCTCTCCATTCTTCCTCCAGACTCTTGGACCTTGGTTTCCAAATGAGGTGCAAAATTTGCTCTCATCAGAAAAGAGGACTTTGGTCCACTGTGCTTTATTAAATCCAGAGTCAACGCAGCTGTCTACCAGGACATTTTCAGAGCAACTTGTCTGATTGATATTTGGCTGTATTTATTGCTGATGAATTGAATGATAATATATGAGAAATCAGATATTCAATGCAATATATCAAATGCTTGTATTAATATATTGCCTGGTTGTTCTTTGGCCACATTTAATTCTGAGGAATTAAATATTGAAAAAGCCATCTAAAAAATGATGGACTTTGAGAGCGCCGCCTCGGAGCACTTCTCTCCTTATGATAAAGCGTGTGAGAGGTTTACTCAAGGTGGTGACTTGTGCAGTGGCCAGATTACAGCTAGACTGCCCTCCTTGAGAATCTCCATGGCGTTAACTTGTGCATGGGGAACCTTATTATTCGTGCATTTTTGTGCCCTTGATGTCAATTTATTAGACTATCGTGGGTGCAGGGGCGTGTGCTTATACGATGATGCACCAGTCCGAAGAGACGCTCGCGGGCTATCTCTTCTCTGTGGCTGATTGTCATTTAACCCTCTGGGGTCTGAGGGGTTTTGTGGGCCCTTGAGATGTTTTGACATGTCCTGACATTTGTGCTTATCTCAGCTACTTACAACATACCTTTGGTCAACTCATAATTATGCTGTATTCAGCACAAACTCTGCTACAATAATATGTGAGCATAATGGAAGTTACATATTTGCATTTTATAGAAAAAAATATTATGCGTGGTTAGTAAGTTTTGGGGGGAAAATTGTCACTGCAATAAGCTCATATAACTAATACTGAATAGTTTGGCACACAAATTTTGTGTTACCATTCTTATAGGCTAGAATTTTTACTACAAAATGATGTGAAAATCATTCTGATCACTCTTTCACAAAACAACAATATGATGATTTAAACTTTTGTAAGTCAGTTTTTGTGCCAGCTCTGCTGTATGCGTAGGGTTGTTGATGGCCATGAATATGAATGAGGGGAGCCCATCACGGTGCTGTGAGGCAGCCTGAAAAAAGAATGAGAGGATGAGGGAATTCTTCTATTTGGAGGAACTAAATGCCACAAGACCACAGTGCTACCGTACATATATAAACATATAGTACCAGTCAATCTTTTGGACACATTACCATTTTTTATATTTTTGGAAGAAGGCTGCATTTACTTGATAAAAAAATACAGAAACAGTAATATTGTGAAATATTATTACAATTTAAAATAATGATTTTCTATTTTAATATACTTATAAAATATAATTTATTTCTTTGATCAAAGCTGAATTTTCAGCTTCCTTACTCCAGTCTTCAATGTCACATGATCCTTCAGAAATCAGTTTATCCTGATTTGATAAACAGTAATATCAATGTTGGAAACCGTTGTCTTGCTTATAACTTTTTTCAGGATTCACTGATTAAAAAGAACAGCATTTATTCAAATCTCTCCTAACAATATAAGCTATTACTATCACTTAACACATCCTTTCAAAAAAGAAAGAAAGGTAGGGTGGACTTGGACCTGTTGCTTGCCTGCTTGTTTGCCTTGGCTCTCTTCGGACAGGTGTTTGGACATGTTCATTGTCACATCTGTTGATAACACAATCAAAGAAACTGTATTATTATCATTATCAATCACTAATGGCCATGGATTAAAAAAAGACAACAGTTTTTGTCATTTCACACAAAAATAGGTATGGGCCCAACTTGTATATTATGACGATGTAAACACAATTACATTTCATCAGTAAAATATTACGTCTGTGCACACACGATCGCACTGAGAACTGAACGACACCTGCGTGCCCCTCTGTGGTGCTGGAGAAGGAGAGCGTGATGCAGACACATTCCTAAAAAAAAAAAAACTGTTAGCATACATTATCCAAAATAAACTGATGGGCAATTAATGGGTATGGACGCACAATGCATGTATATATCTGTTGAGGGCCATAGGACGGAGAAATATCTATTTATGGGCCATAGACCGCGTCACCACGAGCTGTTGATGGCCATATAGACCGCACGCATTTAGAGCATTTCAAACATTTACACCTGTATTCACAATCATCTGTGCATAAGCAAATATTTTAGCAAGATAAGTGTCATAGGCTTACCAAAACCGAACATTTATATATACAAATATAATGTCTACTGTCTAGTATTTAGACATGATCACATTTTACCGGAGGCTGAAATATATTTGCACTAAATCATATTTACACCTAAACAGATATTCGCAAATAAGCTACATTACACATAAGGAAATATTTTTAGCATGATAATCAGTGTCATAAGCTAATCAAAACAGAGTGAAATATATACACAAATATGTTTTTTGAAGGAACTGTGGAGTAATGGAAATGATTCAGGTAGAGTGAGAGTGTGGTGAGCAAACAGTGTCTCGGTCAGAAGACGTCAGGTATGGAGTGATAGATGAAGCAGGGAGAAGGCAAGGTTTGTTGCAACACCAGTAGCATTTATTTATATTTCTGGTCGATGTTAATTCGATGCATTGTTTGTGTGCTGCAGAAGGGGGTAACAAAGATATAATACAATTAGTGACTGGGGTTAATCAACACAAATTTAACAATTGTACAAATGAACAACAGAGATGTGAGTTTACTAAGTACAACTGAACAGACTTTAAAACAATTCAAACAAACTTCCCACATGGCTCATGGCACATAGCTGGCAAACAAAGAAATCAATCAACAGTGCACCTGTTAACAGAGTGACAGTAAATCATAAAGAAAAAGCATAAAAAAAGAGACAAATCAAAATAGATTGACTCACGTTAATTCAGAAAGACGCACACAGCATGCATCAGAGTGTTGGTAGGGAGTGCAAAGGAATGATCCAAAGGGTTCACAATCAATTTATAGGCAACAGGTGAGGCAGGCGTGGTCAGGTGGCAGGTGGCAAAAATATCCTCAAAAGAGCGAAATGGAGTAGAAAAGGAATGTAATGGCAGGAGTCTTTTCAGCAATCTTTCCTGTAAGATGTCAAAAGCTAACCAAAACTAAGCAAAATATAGTCTGAAAATTTCATATGAGTTCTACATAATCAGAAAAAGAATTATATAACACTAAACAACTTACTCCGAACTTGTATCCTCGGCGGGATCAATTCGCTCTTGAAAATGCAGCCGTTCTCCGTCTGAGATGCAACCGTTTCTCTGAGGAAAAGGTAAATTCTTCCTCGCTGTCCAGAATCATCTGAAGGGCGTCTTTACCGGAGAAGCGTGCCATCCTCAAAACGCGATGAACTATCAGTGAATCTGGTACGAAGAAACTGCGTGTTTTCATGGCATTGATCGGGGGGCGTGTGCGAGGCATATAGATCACCTAAACTATTACCATGTGAATAGCGCCGCGTGTCGGCCTCAGCTCATTAAAAATAATGAAGGGAGAACAAACAACTGCGCCTCTCCTTGGTTTCAGAATATTTGTTTTTTATATAAATTACTTCATTTAAAAGAGGAGAATTCTAGCTTCATAAAGACAAATCTCTCGTTCCTGAGTGACGAGTATTCGCTGAGTTACAGTTCATTTTCGGACGCGTTTCAGAATGAACTTCACTGACAGAGAAAGCAGAACTCGCATCATGTTTATTTTTCTTTATTTGGCGAAAGACACAACACTTTGTTTTTATTGTGAGTATAGACCAAAAAAAAAGAATCTTAACTGCATCGAATGCTGTAAAACACTTAAATGTAAGATCAAAACCAACAGAGTATTTTGAATCTCTTTTGCACTGATAAGAAAAAAAACGATCAGATCACGCCGGCGTGATTGCCGACCCCAGAGGGTTAAGGAGTCAGAACTCCCAACCAAGCCGTGTATAATAACATCCACGCTGGTGGGGGTCAGACTGGTGCTGCTCTGCACAATATGGCAGTGTTGCAGGCATACCAGGCTGATCTGATTTTCAAAAAAAGACAAAAAAAAGGGGGGGGGGGGGGGGCTCAAAAGCAGAGTGTGGCGAGTTGCGTTCACCCTCGTAAAGACTTGGCTCGTCGCGCTCAGCAGCCTCATAATATACCAGAGACAAAAATCCTGAGTTTTTTTGTCCCAGGTCTTTTTGGAGTGTGCCCCTTCGGGACGGGGCATGTAAAATACATCAGTCAGCTCCTACCTGACACCCTCACAAATCCACTGTAACGTCCCTGCCACCTCTGGTGATTCCGGTTTCCAGCGAAATGTTGAAGGTTCTGTTGTTTCCTGTTATCGCCCAGGACACAGAACGAAGTATTAAATTTGGTACCCTTTAAAGAGACTTTGGCAGCGTGAAAGCTACTGCCGGGTATCTCTTTTTGGTCTCCTAAAGACAGTAAAAAGGAATACGTTGCCCTCCTCGTTTTAACGGTGTTGTTCCCACTACCATAAAACCGGAGTAGGCACATCTGCTGTAACAAGAAAGAAAGAAATGGGGGACTGAGTCCGTTTTTAGATCTTTGATGCTTGAACCGTTCCGTCAGAACGCTCAAGTTCAAGATGCTAACTATCAAGTAGATTGTTATTATTATTATTATCGCGATTGGATCTTCACGGTCGATCTTAAAGACGCATATTTTCACATAGAAATATTGCCACAACACAGGAAGTTCCCGAGGTTTGGCTTTTGGGGGTGAAGTTACCAATATCGGGTCCTTCCATACGACCTAGCCATGTACATAGACGATTGGCTGATACTGGCCCAGTCTCAAGAGCTTGCGCTTTGACATCGAGATCGATCCACACTCATCTTCACTCTATGGGGTTGAGTTGCAATGTCAAGAAGAGCGTTCACTCTCCTCCCCAGAGGGTAATGTCCTTGGGGTTTAAATGGGACTCTGTCCACCATCAGGGGCACAACTTTCCCCCGCTTGTCAAGACCAATTTAAACACCCTAAAGCAACATCTGGCTAGGTCAGGACATTAGCGGCAGTCCTCTTACATAAATCACCAGGGAGCTCTGCGCTCACGCAATCTGAACAGAATAGCGAGGCAGATTTCTCTCTGGGCCCAGGAGAAGTACCTGTCACTCAGGGCAGTGTACATTCCAGGGCATCTGAATGTGGGAGCTGATTTACTGTCCAAACAGAAATTACCGATGGGGGAATGGAATTCCACCCAGAAGTAGTGAAAAAGATCTGGACCAGATTTTATGGAGCTGAGGTGGACCCCTTCGCCCCCCTGGGTTTGGATGTGATGGCGCACACATGGCCCAAAATGCGCCTGTATGCGTTTCCTCCAGTTTCTCTGCTCCCAGGAGTTCTAGCCAGAGTTTGCCAAAAAGGATCTTGCCGAAGGCGTTGGCCGAACAGATTCGGGTTGTCAGAGATAATATCACTACTCGACGGCTCGCCATGGGCGATTCCGGAGAGGAGGGACCTTCTTCTCAGGCGGAGGGCATGATATTCCATCCCAGCCCCGACCTGTGGAGCCTTCATGTTTGGCCTATGATGAGTACCAACTGAGGGACACTGGACTTTCACCTGCCATTATTGAGACCATTCTAAGTGCTAGGGCCTCCTCCACTAGAAAGAGTTATGCCAACAAATGGGGTGTTTTTGAAAGGTGTTGTAGATAATGCAGATCCGGTCAACTGCCAGATTGCTTCAGTTCTGGATTTCCTGCAAGAAAAATTATCAAAAAGGCACATGCCCTGCCACTCTCAAGGTTCATGTTGCCGGTCTTTCGGCTTGCCACGCCTTGGTTGACGGGGTGCACTCATGAGACATCCTCTGCTCGCTTGCTTCATTCGTGGGGCCATATGACTGAGGCCTCCCGTTAGAACCAAGATCCCTTCATGGGACTTAGCTATAGTCCTCGAGGGTCTGGTTAAGACCCCCTTTGAACCTCTAGAGTCAGCGTCTGACAAACATCTGACCCTAAAGATGTATTTTTCTTATGGGTATAACCTCTCTAAAAAGAATCGGGGACATCTAGGCTCTGTCAATATCGCTATCCTGCTTAGACTTTGCCCCAGGAATGATGAAAGTGATTTTGCATCCTCATCCTGATTACCTGCCTATGGTACCTTTCTCTGCTGTACATCCGGTCACTCTTGAGGCCTTCTGCCCTCCGCCGTTCACAACGCCGGAGCAGGAGAGATCTAACAGACTGTGTCCAGTCCGTGCTTTTCAGACCTACGTCCAACTGCACCAGCCAGTGGCGTAAGTCAGAGCAACTGTTTGTTTGTTATGGGGGCAGCAACAGAGGCGCTCCCGCCACCAAACAGACCATGTCACATTGGGTCTGGGATGCTATTGCTCTTGCCTATGAGGCGCGCAGCCAAGCGTCGCCAACTGGTCTAAGGGCTCACTCCACCAGATGGATCGCCTCCTCTGCTGCTTTGGCAAGAGGTACCCCCTTGCAGTTTGTTTGTGATGCGGCAGGCTGGTCCTTTTCCGCACATAGTTTGGATGTTCATGCCACTCCGGGCTCTCACGTCCTTGAGTCGACATCACAAGCTAATGTCTAGGGCTTTCCTGCGTTCTTGTGAGCACACCTAAACAACCGTAAGGAGTCCAGACACCTTCAAGCACGGCGGCGTGGGCATTCTCGTTCCTAATACGCTAAGCAGCGCAGCATCGATTGTAGCTTTTAAAAGGGAACGTTCCGGGTTACTTGACTGTAACCCTGTTCCCTGAAAAAGCAGAACGAGATGCTGCGCTGCATTGCCGTGCTGATGATGTCCCAGGACTGCTCTTCAGACAAAATATCCTGACGATGCACCTGCGGCTCATCTAATTATAGCCTTGTGTTGCGCGATGACGTCACCGACTGAGGCTATATTACTTCCGGTCGATTCTATCGACGTGTTAACACACTAAATTCACAGCGGGTCATGATTAAAGACGTTCCCAATGCGCTAAGCAGCGCAGCATCTCGTTCTGCTTTTTCAGGGGACAGGGTTACAGTCAAGTAAAAAGCTTCAATAAAAAAGAAAAAAGCTAAGATAAAAAGCTTCAATAAAAAGCTTCAAAAACAAATCTGTTTTTCTCCGTGGTGAATAATGAATCATATACAAAAATAATTTATACAAAAAAAGTTTACCATCAAGTAACTAAAAAATATGTTTAATCTTCATTAGATTCTTTCCAAAGCTTGAGGTAATTTTACTTTTAAAGGTTTTTGATAGTTATAAACATAATTGGATGATGTGAAGAGGTGACAACTGCTTTCATATACAAATCTGTTGAGGAGGAAGGAGATATAATATATATATATATATATATATATATATATAAATAATTTATATCAATGTTTCCTGAACCGAGAGACTGAAGAGTGTCATTTTTCCTCTACAGGTTAAGGGGTTGTGGTGTTACAGATAAAGGTTGTGCTGCTCTTACTTCAGCTCTGAGATCAAACCCCTCACACCTGAGAAAACTGGATCTGTCTGGAAATAAAGTAGGAGATTTTGGAGTCAAGCAGCTTTCTGATCTAATGCAGGATCCTCACTGTAAACTGAAAATACTCAGGTAAGATTTTATAAAAGTCTCAACTTTGTCTGTTTTTCTCCTGTGGTGAATAATGAATGATATACATATATGTAATGGATAAACCGTGGCTAGATGTTCATTCAGGGCGATACAATACTCCTCTGTTTCAGTTTTGATCGCCCTGTCAGGTGTATATTTTGTCATGAGAACAGTTTGAATGTATATTATCCTGCTTATTATTCACCTACTTGCCACATAAGTAAATTACTGGACACAAAATATTGATTTGAGTTTAAATATCTTAACATGAAACTCAATGCTTCCGCAAAATAAAAATCTTCATAGCGAGCAGATTTAAGTAAGCATTCCTATTTAGAAAAATTAATAAAAATAACAGCTAGGTGGCAGGTGCATCTAGGGCTAGCTAGCATGTTAGCTTAGCACACCATCAATGCACGACAATTTATGAGATTAAAACCATGTTTGTGCTCCAAACTTACTTTATAGCGCAAGTCAAGTGTTTTAAATAACCTTCAGTGATCTGATTTGGCTTCAGATAAAAAAATCAGACAGAAAATATATTATTTTATAGTATTCAGCACGATGATAAAGTCTATATCGATTAGCATTACATTATAAACATAATCTATTATTATGAAAATACCTGACATGGCTCGAACACAGGTAAATCAAATATCATTGCAATCATGTTTATTGTCTTCAAAACGTCTTTATCTGCATGTTACAGCGATCTCTGTTAGCTTTGTTTGTGTCAGGGACTTCCTTGAATGTCACATAATTATAACACTTCTTGTGTTCCATATATGGACTATACTGTGGCGCCCTCAGGCTGCTGGTAGGAATTAAGAAAACAGTACATCAGAGTATCCAGCACTCATAATTATTAAATCGACGTATTTGGATATAAATCAAATAAATATTATTCCTGTCTATAGAAAATCTGATGTAAACCTATGAGAATCTATCAACATTTCTCCAAATCTGCAAATAAAAGCCCTGAGGGACGTTGTTTTGTCAAGCGCTGTCATGACAACAGGACAGGAATTTTTTTCTGAATGAGAGCGGCTGACGCTCATAATTTATATTAAAGGTATCGATTAAGACTGAAGAGTGTCATTATTCTCTACAGGTTGAGTTGTTGTAGTGTTACAGATGAAGGTTGTGCTGCTCTGACTTCAGCTCTGAGATCAAACCCCTCACACCTGAGACAACTGGATCTGTCTGGAAATAAACTAAGTGACTCAGGAGTGAAGCTGCTCTCTAATCTGAAGGAGGATTATAAACTGGAGAAGCTTCTGTGAGTAGTGATGATTAAAACGTTCATTTAGTTTCTTCTTAGTTTACTTTCCTTGTAATGGTGAATTACACACTATAAACATTTTTAATAAGAGTTTTTTTTATTATAATACTTTATAGTAACTGTTACAGCCCTTAATCCACTTTAGCTTGTTCAAGGCAGACCAAAAGATAAAAACCGAACATATCAAAAACCACAAACGATTGGTAGTGTTTAAGACGTCAGTCACGCCATGAATTTTAATATGAGAGAGACAATAAAAATTAACCAAAAATAACTGTACACAAGTAGGACAACTAAAAGAAAACAGGAACCCTTAACTACACCAAGTTAACCAGGAGAGATCTTACCTAACTCCCGAAAAGAAGGAAAAACAGGTGAGTCTTCCGGGCAACTGCTTCCCTCGCTGCTCTAACTAAAAAAAGAACTAAAAAGTAACCCACTACCTGGTATCAAATTAACAAACTAAAGTCAAAATACAGTCATCACAAGTTCGCTCCAGCATGCCGAGAAGAGGCGGTGAGTGATCCACGAGGCAAGAAACACCCAGCTGATCTCAATGAGCGAGCAAGAGCGAGAGGAAGGGCGAGAGAGAGAGAGAGCCATCCACACCGTCGCCGCTTAAATAGCAGGAACCCCCATGACGTCACTCCACTTCTGCGTTTTAGGGAGAATCCCTTCTCACATAATGATACATTATACATACAAACTGACATAAAGAAATAATCACACACCAACGGTTCGATATACACAACCACGTAACAGTAACAATTATCTTCAAGTTTCTTTTTATTTCAAAACATTTAAATATTTTGCTTTTATCATTGTCTATTTATCCCTAAATGATGTATTTTGAGTAATGGTAAATATCCTATTAGTTTCTTTGTCATAAATAAAACTGACCCAATGACACAGAAAGAGGACAGTCATGCAGGATTATAGAGAAGGGTCAAGGGTCATCATTCATGGTGATTTAGATGCAAAATCTAAATCTGAATGTTTAAAGACAGCATTAACAATCATGTATTACAGTGTTATATTATAATCTCTCACTTAATAGTCAAACTAGTTTATTTTAGTTGTTCTAAAGTGGATAATGCAATAATGTCTCACACATTTGATTGTCTGTGTTTAGGTACTGGTTTTAGATGTTAGTCTGGCATTCTCTGGATCAGCTGATGGAGAATAAAGAGCCTCTACAGAGACAATCACATTCAACAGATCAACACACACAAACCCACAGTGATCTTCACACACACATGTGTTTGTGTAACTTTACAGAATGATCCAATTCTTCATCCAAAGTCAAACAAGGAAACCTTTAACCAGAAGGAACTGGATAATATTCTGATTGATCAAATCCGATCTGACCTCTGACCTGTAATTCCTGAATCATAATCATACACTGGTCACTCGTTGGCCAGAGGAACTGAGAGACTGAGTCTGGTTTCTGCCAATGTTTTCTTCTCCATTCTGTCACTGATGGAGTTTGAGTTCCTGCCACTGTCGCCTCTGACTTGCTTAGACAGGGACACTTAATATTCAACAATATTATTGATCTGCTGCATTGACACCATTATAGGAAAACTGAGCTGAGCTGGATGATGAAATCACTGTTTTCTCCAGAGCGGCTGTATAGATAAATGAACTAAATCAATAACTTTTTTACAACAGAAATGAATCAACATTGAACTTACTTCAGCTGGATTGTGACATTATTTTCTTTTAGATCTGGGGGCTGTTCCATAAAAGCCGCTTAAAAAAGCGGGGATTAAAGTCCAAAACCCGACTTGAATAAACCTAACAAATAAGTTGGGGCTAGAGCAGTTTCATAAAAGGTAATTCAAGTTCACGCAATCCCACTAATTTGATCCAGGTTTATCTAGTCTAGATAACTGCGTGTGCACGCATTTCTTAAGCAGCCCTGGAGGTCGATCATAGATCAAATCGATCCACCATCAAACTGCATATATTTTGTGCTGTTTTATGCGTTTAAGACATGGTGTTTGCAAAACTTACATTTCACAGGAATATTCTCCATCTGAAAATCTTAGAAAGTCGTGCAAATAGTTCCATTTTGCTGTAAACTTCACATTGAATGAGCGCTGGTGCGCGCATGCGCGCCAAATCGGAGCGCAATAATTCTGACTAATATACATTTTGCTTGGAAAATGAATAGGCTATGCGATATTTTATAACACCAGAAATATCTTCTAATTATAATAATTTATCTTTAGGATGTTGGATCAGTTGCAGTGAACTTATATCTCATTAAACTCTATACTCTATAATAAAAAACTCTATAATATTTTATACTTATAATAAAACAATTGAACAGAAGTAGGCCTAATTCAGGGAAGACATTTTTAAGAAACCAAATATAATAAAGATACAAAATATAGTTTTGAGTTTAGGACCTAAGCTACTTTTGGTTTGGTTAGATTTATACAGTTATACAGTTAGTTTATACAGTGCATTATGGAGAGGATAACATGAAATTAATAGCAAAAGTATACATTTTGAAAAGATATGTGCAACTCTAAAATCAAAGAATATTCCATAAAATAAAGGAAAACATATTAGCCTATAACTAAATAACCTTCCCTCCCTTAATTCTAGTTATTTGTTATTTTATTTAATTACTTATTTAATATTTAAACAATATTACTTTAATAACTTATTATGAATTATGTGTCATTATAAGAGTTTGATATAAATATGTGAATGTTTGATTTTTTTCCATTTTTTTCATATGTAAAAGTGTCTAACTATGTACTTAATGGTTGTTGTTCTAATTGTTTTTATGTGTTGGTGGGTATTATCACAAAAGAAAAAAGTAGAAGGAAAAATAAGATTTATTGGGGGAAAATATTATGTCTTTAAAGGAGCTGTCCATTTGTATAATTGTGTTAAATGTATTTGAATTGAAAGACATAATAAAGTACATAAAATATATATATATATATGCTAAAATATTGGTTGTTGGACATTAGATGTGCCTTATTTAGAATTTTAAACCTACAATTTAGTGTATTTTTAGGATAATAACTGTAAAGGGACTATTGTAATGGGGTAAATCAAGTGTAGGTTAATACAATTACTAAGCTCAGATTCATCTTAATTCATCTTTTGTAATGATTTCTTTTAAATGTTGTGTTTCATAAATTTTTAAAACTATCTAATTAAATCACAAAACATTCAGCCAGTAAGAAAAGAAAACCTGTAGGATATAGCCTATATGTATATATATATATATGTATAAACCCCGACATATATATGTTTTTAGGTCTATATTGTCTAATTTATCATTGTAGCCTTAAGTTGATTTTCTTTACTGTATATTTATTTTTGGACTTATAGTGGTTAATAAAGTTAAATAATGGTATGAGAGATTGTCAGTAATTGTGTTCCTATTGGTCAGTGTTAGAGGATCTGTGCAACAACTGAGGCTTAGCCTGACAGTTAGCCTGCCCTGGACCAGGCTAGTTTCCCAGCATAAGTTGCCAGGGTAACTGAGTTTGAACTATTTCAAGTTTGCTTTATGAAACAGAATCAACCGACAATAAGTCTGACTAACCAAAATAAGTCTGGCTTATACTCTAATCTTGGTTTATGGAACAGCCCCCTGCTGTACAGCAGAAACACATTTTGTTGCATTATTTTCCTGTTATCACTGTGTAGCAAAGTTAGATGTTATGGGAAGAAGGAGGCTGTCACAGTGTCTGGTTTGTGTATCCCGGGTGTCCACTAGAGGTCCTCTTTCCCCACGGTGTCAGTTACAATATGAACTACATTTCCCACTATCCTTGTCTACACTCATCACTGTTCATTGTACCCAGCTGTACGGGATCAAGTATGCAAGTGGTAGCTTTCATACTAGAAACCTGGCTGCAGAGCATCTCAGGTTGTAGCAAAGTAAATTTGGATAAAGGAATGCCAGAGAACCTAGGAGTATTAACTGTAAGATCGGCAGACTGCAAGGAATGTGCGAATATTGTAAATTTTCTCACTAAAAGATTTGAGAAACTCATTGCACAGCCAGTCAGATGGAGTCAGAAAACTGATACTATTTGCTTTAAGCAGACTATTAATTGTATGAAAGAGCTTCCTGGGATTGCTATGATTATTATCAATAATGTTTGAGAAATAGGCAGATCTTGCAGTTCCAATGGCTACTCTGTAGTTTGACAAGCAATCTATCCAGGCCTGGTGGAACACATTTAAACCAGAGTGCCGCCATTTTCGCTCTAATTTCCGACACATAGCCTTCTGTATACGCAAGTCACCATTATACCAGGGGGCTGACTTTGCATAAGAAACATTACGTGTTTTTATGGGTGCAAAGATGTCCAAGTTGGCTGTAAGGACATTATTAAATACTGAAATTTTATCCTCAAGAGGAGCAGAAGACATGTCAACTAAAGAAGAGACAATCGAGTTTGCAAAGGTAGCATGATCAATTGATTGCCATTTACGGAAAGAAATAGTTCGTGAAGTCTTTCTACTAGAGTGAAATGTCTCGATATTAAAAAGGATAGCTAGATGATCAGAAAGACCAGCATCCACAACTGAGAGATTAGAAAGAGATGAGTCATTTGCAATAATTAAATCTAGTGTGTGTCCTTTACAGTGAGTGGGGGACATTTACAAACTGAGAAAAATTAAAGCAGTCCAAGAGTGATAGAAAATCATTGGCCAAGAGACAGGCTTTCTGATCTACATGTAAGTTAAAATCACCCAGAATCAAAATTCTCTTAAATCTGACGGACAATATAGAAAGAAGATCAGCAAACTCAGACAGAAAGTCCTTATTCAGTTTAGGAGGTCGATAGATAGTGACCATGGCAGAATGGAGAGCAGAGTGAGTATCAGACACATTTAGAACAAGGCATTCAAAAGTTTTAAAAGGAGGAACAGACACAGGGTGAATCTTGTATTGCAGTTTGTAAAGAACTATAATACCACCACCTCTACCTGTAGTTCGTGAAACGTCAATGAGTCCGAAGCCCGCTGGAGTCAGCTGATTAAAAAGAAAACCATCGTCCTGTTTGTGCCATGTTTCCGTGATGAAAAACAAGTCCAGCTTCTTGTCCATGATAAAATGCGCCAGCAATAGAGCTTTGTTGTTCACAGAGCGCGCGTTTAGTAGCGCGGCTTTTAAAGGGCTTGTAGACGCCGCATCACAGTAATGCCGCTCATACGGCAGAGCAGAAAAGTTAGTAAGATCAACCCCGGAGGAAGACAGTCTTGTAATCCTTCGCCGGCAGTTCAAAACTGGGATGGAGGACGACGAGGAAGAGATGTAGCTTCGTCCTGTGCTCCGATGAATATACCGCTTGGGCCGCAGTAATCCAACAGATAGTAGTTCCGCTTCAAAGATAAGAGCTGACGAGAGGTGTACTGTAAGGCCATGTTCGTTAAAGCCTCGTCTGCACCAGCTCCCAATAAGCCAATCTGTGAGTCCACAGAGCCGTTAAAAAGCAACCAGGCCAACACCAAGAAAAACAATTTCCCGGCAACCATTAAGAAAGCACACCGCATCACAACGGAGAGAGAGAGAGGAGCGGCAGCCACAGCGCGCCAGCGTACCCTGCTCCTTGCTGGACCTAGTTCTCTTGTTCTCCCTTCTCCCATTGTCAGATCGTTGTGAACATAGACATCATATAGATAGACGCCCTATCGACCGCTACTGCCGTAGGGCCGCCATCTTAGACCGGTCACCCGCTCCACTCAGTGTAATCTGTATAGAGCTCGGGATGGTTTCGTCATGTCACAATGCATTGTGGGAATCACGGTACGGAAGTAGATGTACTGTATAGCAGGCAGTAGGTAATTCAAATTGTAACGTTGGTCATTTGATAATATTCGGTTTAATTTAGGTTATTCTAAGGAAAATGGTTCAGTATTGCTGTATTGTGAACTGCTGTTATCGGTCTCACGGTCGACGGCAAATAAATCATGTTAGTTTTCACCATTTTTGAACTTGGAAAAAAAACACAATGAGACTTGGTGTCTGAAAATACAAAGAGGCGTCGGATGGCTTGGGTCGCCACTGTACGGAGGAAAACCATCACCTTTAAATCAATGAATACTATTTCATTTGAAAGTATGTAAAGTATGATGTAATTAAAGTATTTATTTTGGTGAACGGTGGGTTGTGTCTGAGGTGAATGTTAATATTATACTGGATTACAGAACTACCGGACGTAAACAGTGGATTATTGCACGTATGATAGGCGAGTAATTACTCCTGAAGTATAACAAACCCGTATAGATAATAATAATTCATAGCTCAGAATCGAACAAGTGTGTGTGTGTGTCAGTGTCACCACTGATGCTTGGTTAAAGTTAGCGTTGCCTTAGTGCGAACGATTGTTTTCTCTGCGTTTACTTAGATCTGCAGATCTTGCACCCATCCATTTGTGAACGCCAGGTGAGCCTCCAGTGTCTTGAAGTTTTTTAATTGATCGGAGGTGTAAGCGCTCACTCCACAGACCAGGTAACGTTAGGAGAAAATATCAGGGAAACTGAGGCTTGCTAAACTTTCATAATAGTTCATATAGGAATCGATTCCGCCTATATACTCTTTTTTTTTTTTAAGTAGCGTTGTTTGGCTTCATTATTAAGTTTGTCAGTATACGTTATAGTATAGCCAACTTTTTTTGTTTGTCACGGTCCATACTCTTTCTCGGTGCCGGAGACCTGCCGGCTACGCTATTATGCTATTATCTTATTCCAAACGTGACCTCTAAAATGGCCGCCGCTACCCACAATGCACCATTCCATAACGTCTACGCCCGAGCTCTATAGCAGGTGCAATAAGCTGTCAGCGCATTTAATTAATCATACCGAACTGAATACCGAACTGATTTTCACAGGGGTTTTTTTTGCTGCAAAGGTCATTCATGTAGCTATGATACAGGACACATGGTTCGGTGTATTTTAATATTCATAGTAGGCTAAAATAATATTCTGATATAAGATATAAAGTGACCAGACGTCCAAAATTAAAATATGTGATGTAGGATATAAGGTAGTTTATAAATCACACACTATAAATATGATTAAGAAGCAGAAACAGATAGTTGCAGTAAAGTAAGATATTTTAATAAGTTGAAGAAACAATTTATGATTTGCGCATCGCCGTCATGTGTGTTACACATGGTATTACATTCCTGATATCCTGATATCACGTGCGCAAACCACAAACACAAAAAAACTATTTATACTACAGGGTCGTTGAATGCTTGTATCTGGTAACCTAGAAGCTCTTGTAATTATTACTGTAGACCACCTCTCCATGCCGGGGTGAACACCGCTGGTGCAGAAAACATAGTCTAGCTAACGTTAGCTGGCTACGATTTCAGTAACGTTACAGTAATATCAAAGATCCTTGCTCCTTCTCAATTATCTGGTAATATTCTATTTAAAAAATACAACCAATAGTACGGTAATGTTAAAACCTTCATTGAGAAAAGTAATCCCGGGCCCTATTTACGATGGTCCGCCGATTAGAACAGGAAAATGCTCCACAGTGCTCTGCAATCTAACTGCAATCTAACTGCTGAAACGAGGAGTACGACCGGTTTAAGATGGCGGCCGTGTTTCTCAGTGCCCAGCGGCCAATAGGGCATCTAGTCTCTATATAATATGGTTGTGAAGTCTCCTCGTGTTGTATCCTGTTCCTGGTTGGTGTTCTCCGTTGTGCTTCAGTCTGACGAGTTCGTGAGTCGGTGTTCCCATTTGGTGTTGCCGTTTGTTCCTCGCTCTGTCTCCGGATTACTTCATTCAAGGATTCCACCTTTCACCACCGTCATCTTCTGCGTTGCCTGTCGAGGTCCCTGCGCCACTCAACTGCCACTGAGTATTCGCCTTGAGTACTATGACACCCTCACCTGAGGCCACCTTCCACAATATTACAATTATATTACTACACTGAATTCAATGATAAATATGACATTTAAATTCTGCCACTGGATACTTGAATAGTTTAGAGTAGACCAAAGGATGACACTTACAGCCTAACTGATCAAGATGAAACATGATTGATTACTACTTTTGTTATAATGGATCAGTTTAGTGTGTGTTTGATCCACATCCCTGTCTCCTGTTCTGATGCTGAAATCTTTTTTAAAACTACCATTCAAAAGTTTGGGGTCAGAAAGATGTATTTTTAATTAATATTTCTATTCAGCAAGGATGCATTAAATGTATCAAAACTGACACAAATGACATTTATAATATTACAAAATATTTAGATTTTTAAATAAATACTGATCTTTTGAACTTTCTAAGAATCCTGAAAAACATATGAAGTGGCACAAATGTTTTCAACATTGATAATAATGAGAAATCTTGAGCAGAAATCATCATATTACAATGATTTCTGAAGGATCATGTGACACTGAAGACCGATGTTGAAAATTCAGCTTTGATCACAGGAATGAGATGTATTTTAAAATATATATTAAAAAAAAAATTATAATAATAATATTTCACATTTACTGTATTTTTGGTCAAATAAATGAAGTCTTAACCCTTGAGAAGGTTGATGGATTGTGAAGTGTGTTTGGCGTATGAATCCCCCAGCCACTCTCCAGACTCAGTATCTTCTCTGACTGGGATTTCATCTTCCAGGGTTAGTTGGTGTTTAATCCGTTCTTCTCTCTCCTTACAATATCTCGTGTTCCACTGGCGGCCGCACAAACCCCGAAGCATCACAGATCCACCGCATGTTTATCAGTCAGCAAGATGATCTTTTCTTCTCACTCTTCTCTCTTTTTCTCCACACACACCTTTGGAGATTGTAGACCACAAGTTGAGCTGTGACTTCATCAGACCACAGGACTTCATCCCAAAAGGACTCTGGCTTATGGAAGTGTGATGACATTGGGTTTAGTGATGAGATCGCAGGTCAGGTTTGTTTCTGATGGCTCTTACATGCAGATGTGTGTGTGTGTGTGATCAATACCGGTAACGCTCGACTCCTGTGATCTACATTATTAAATACAAGATCAAAGAAATGTGAAAAATATGATTATTTAGATTTTCAACTGGATTTCACTGTCCTATATGCTCAGAGTTAGTTTGTTGATTTCCTCGTGTGTTTCTCCAAACCCAGACTCCATTATAACGGTAAGAACGAGCGTCACTATCACACACTGACCGCATCTCTCTCTTTCTGTCCAGTTCCAGCATTGTCCTGTTCCTGCAATCTTGAGCTCTCAAACCGAGTTGAAGCTGCTGAAAAATATCTGAGAGACACATAATATTTCTTTAATGCTGGACTGGCCGTCAGCTCCAGTGTTTCTGTCCTCCCCTGTGTGTTTTAATGCAGTTAAATAACCTCACAGTTTCACATCAGAAAAGAGCAGATATTACACACTTTACACACATATTCTCACATTAGTTACAATCCCATGTGATACATATTAGATATGTTCAACTATTTTCTTGAGCTAGCATGAAAACTATATCCAGCAATTATAAAAGACTTCTACACAAATGTGTGTATTTTTCATCTGCAGTATTTCCAGTAAAGAAGAGCAGAAAAGGCTCCGCTAATATTTTATCTAGGATCTGAGCAGCTTTGACACTAGATGATGAACCCATCACCATCTTGTAATGATAGCGGCTGGTTTTATGAAGTTGGGAGATAAACCGATATGGAGATAAAACCTGCTGTGCCAAATCTAAATGAAAGCATGTGTGTATTTTGCACAGTTCTGATCTCAGACCTGAAGGCTGTTTAACAGTAATCTAGCGCCATCTTTACCCATGAAGCTCTTTAGAGATCAGATGCTGGACTACAGTATTACTGCTTCATATCTACAAACACACTGATTCATCATCAGAACCACAAGATTTAATACAAGGACATTCTGTTAAAATGTTTTTTAATCAAAGGTTAAAGAGTTTTTGCTTTATAGACATGAATATAGTGGAAGATGAATGACAGAATGTCAGCAAAAGGGAGAACAATAAATAAGAGTTCATTTTCTTTAAAAACAGTTCAAATAAACAGTTAAAAGTTCAAATTAAAAAAGAGATTTTGTTTGTTTTTTCCATCAGTCTTCTAAAAGCTGTTAAATTGTTCTTCCTTTGTGCATCTGTATATATACTAGTGGCAAACAAGATAATGGAATCAAATGAAAGAAATTAAAGGATTTCTGTATATTTATTAATATTATTATTAACATTTTACTTGAAATGAGTAAACATTATAATCTCTGGCTCCAAAATAACCTTATTTGTGCATAATTAAAATTCATGAGATTAAAAATCTTAAAAAAAAAAAAGAGAAAAAAGCCCTCAAATGATCTCTCTCTCTCTCTCTCTCTCTCTCTCTCTCTCTCTCTCTCTCTCTCTCTCTCTCTCTCTCTAACGAACTGAACTTTATGAACAGGATCTGCTGGTTTTCCTCTTCAAACTGGTTTGGCAACTTTTGCCTCCAGAAGTATTTTCAGAGTTTTGCCGTGTGCCATTTTACACCAGGACGTGATACGATTCTTCACCTCAGAAAAGCCGAGCATCAAAGTGTTTAATAGTAATATTTCTCGTTGCCTCTACAGGAATGGACGTTGTGGGGAAACAGTCGATGAGAAACCATGTCGTTGACCAGTACCCAACTGTGTAATCCAGGAGAGAGAACATTAGTCAGGTGAGCTGATTTACTTCCTCATTAACTTCACAAACCAGGAAACACTTTCTTGAATTATTTAAGAACGTAAACACGAAGAAACTTCAAGAAACATGAATTTCTTTATTGTCAATGTTCTGGGTGCGGTTGGAGATATTGCCTAGATTAATTATTTTTAAAATGACATTAATTATGAGTACAGATTGGTGAATCATCACAACTCTCTACAAGCCACAACTAAAAGTAAGGTAACTGACAAATGACGTGTAGTTTACATAATTTGTATTGTATTACAAAAAAAAGTGCTCGAGCCGTGCACGCTCTTTTCTGCGTGACGGAATTTTCCTGCTTTCCGTGTTTTCACTGTTATACGGTAGGGGGCGCTACTACACATCTCCTGAAAGAGTATTATATCTCCTGATCAAAACACATGCGACGAAGGTGCAAAAGCTAACAATATCATTTGTTATCATATGCTTATTTAAAATAACGCGATCATCGACATTAAACAGTATATAAATCAAAACTGCCTAATGTTACTGAATGAAATGTGGACCCAGGACTACAGGACTGTGAAGCTTTGAGGTGTTGATGGACTCTATCTACTCCATCTGTGTTTATGATCATCGCTCTGAATCTGATCTGGATGTAGTCTTTGATTAAAACATGATTTTATCAGTTTTTTGCTCAACATGTAGCTTTTTTTATGAAACTTACCCACATCCAGGTGTTCGTATTCTGTTGTTCTATTAAAGTCAATGTGAGGGTGACAGATCAAACCCACCGGAGTCCAGCTGTGTGTCCATGAGGAGTGACGCGTCTACGATGGAGCCAAAACACACATCAACTGATCTGAGGTACAACATTGTTGTTTAGACAGACAGAGACCACAGACACACACACATAATGCATGTATGGCAGAATTAGGCAAATATCGATTCAAAATACAGTAATGTGTGATGATATTGTGTAAGCATGTATAACTCAGAGACTCACAGTATTATAAAGCGCTGCAATAGCAGGAGTCGAGCACAGGATCAGGACTCCTCTCACACTGATCCAGAGCTTCAGTTCTGATGTTTCACTGACATCTACTGACCCACAAAACACTGATAATCTGGACCAGAACAATACTGGCAAACTCAACCAAACTAAACACAACTACATCACTTATTGAGAAACACAAACACAACTACATCACTTATTGAGAAACACAAACACAACTACATCACTTACTGGGAAACACAAACACAACAACAGATTTAAAACTAATGGTAAAAGATAGAGGAATGGATTGATTCTCTGTGTGAGGTTTATCTGCATGTACTGCAATATAATCTAAGAATTATTATCTCTGTTCTTTTGTTTCTATTCTATTGAAGTCAAAACCACAGGGAGACCTCAATCTCACCGGAGTCCAGCTGTGTGTCCATTAAGGATGACGCGTCTATGGGAGATCCAATAGAATTTAAGGGAAAACGCACATCAACTGATCCGAGGTACATTTCATAGATAGATCTTCTCGAGTTACATGCATGCAAACTTTGGAAAAATCTATTTCTCAGACAGGTTTGTTCTATGCATTTATTTTAATAGAGGAAAACAAGATACATTTATTGAATTGAACCACATAGGCCCTCAAATTAAGATATCAAAAGAAAATTTTGTTAAGAACTGAAATCACACATCAAAAGAAAACACACAATCTCACCGGAGTCCAGCTGTGTGTCCATGAAGAGTTGTGCGTCTATGGCAGATCCAATAGAATTTAAGGGAAAACACACATCACCTGATCTGAGGTACATTTCATAGATAGATCTTCTTGAGTTACATGCATGAAAAAAATTTGGAAAAATAATATATTTTGGCTCTCAGACAGGTTTGTTCTATGCATTTATTTTAATAGAGGAAAACAAGATACATTTACTGAATTGAACCACATAGGCCCTCAAAAAAAAAAAAAAGGTTTGTATTAACCCTTGTTCACAAAGTAGTGTGGTGTAATATGATTAGCACAGTCATTAATGATTTCAGGTAACTTGAGGGCCACATTCCCATCATAAACTAAATGAATCCACTGCGTCTTCAGTGGCTCAGTTAAACTACAAGTTTAAATGAAAATGAAAAGGAAATGATCATTTTACACACAAATTATTTCAACCAAAAATGAAGTAGGGCCTACATATGTGCAGCACGTTCAATGGGCCGTCCCAGTTCAGCGGAAAACCCACCCTGCAGCCGATTCTAAAGATTTCATTGGTCATGTCAATCACTGTACTGATTGCCTACACCAAACACTGATCCCTAAACCTACCCGTCACTGTAACCTTAACCAATGAAATTAGCTGAGGGCGGGGCTTCTGCTGAACTGGTTTGGGGGAAAAATCCCGCGCAGGAAATACAAGAGGCACGTTCAGCCCAGACGCGCAGATGGTTGTCGTGGGAACGAACATCTTGGCAACCGCTTGCTCATCCGTGCTGAACACGCATCTTGTATATAAAACGCATTTTTAGGGGCCCTTGACTTTTGGGGGCTCAAAGCGGTCGCCTACCTTTGCCTAATGGTAAGTCCTCTGTGTACACACTGCCGACACACATTTAAGTTTAAACACCGTGTAAAGGTGAATTTTGCATAATAGGTCCCCTTTAACGCTTTCCCCCGCCATTGACAGAATTTTCCTGCTTTCCGTGTTTTCACTGTTATACGGTAGGGGGCGCTACTACACATCTCCTGAAAGAGTATTAAATCTCCTGATCAAAACACATGCGACGAAGGTGCAAAACCGAGCGATCTCATATGTAATCATATGCTTATGTAAAATAACGGGATCATAAGGTGGCCGAGGGAGCTCAACGCGCTGCAACTGAAGAAAAACACATGCACATTAAGAAAACATCTTCATCAGTTTCACAACACACGTGTGCTCCAAATACTCACAACACAACCAAGTACAGAAACGCGCTTTTGTTTTCTTAATTTGCAGGTGTTTTTCTATTTGCATGTGTTTTCTTCAGTTGCAGTGCGTTGAGCTCCCTCGGCCACCTTATGACCATCGACATTAAACAGCATATAAATCAAAACTGCCTAATGTTACTCAATGAAATGTCGACCCAAGACTACAGGACTGTGAAGCTTTGAGGTGTTGATGGACTCGATCTACTCCATCTGTGCTTATGATCATCGCTCTGAATCTGATCTGGATGTAGTCTTTGATTAAAACATGATTTTATCAGGTTTTTGCTCAATGTTGCTTTTTTATTAAACTTACCCACATTCAGGTGTTGATAAAAAAAGAATGTATGAAGCTAGAATAAAACTTTTTTGTTGTTTAAAGGGAGAGGGTCTGTTCTTGCTTTTGATATATTACATATTCAGATATTCGTTAAAAAAAACAAATATTCTGGGGACCATGAAATGGTCAAAAATGCTGGCGGTGGCTGGTAACTTAAAAATAAAAGCTTTTAAAAGACAACTTTCTCATGGGGAATTTATTTTCATGTAAAATCAACCATATTGATTCTGGTCTCTACTCTATTATTTCTATATTCTGTCGTTCTATTAAAGTCAATGTGAGGGTGACAGATCAATCTCACCGGAGTCCAGCTGTGTGTCCATGAGGAGTGACGCGTCTACGATGGAGCAAAAACACACATCAACTGATCTGAGGTACAACATTGTTGTTTAGACAGACAGAGACCACAGACACACACACATAATGCATGTATGGCAGAATTAGGCAAATATCCACTTAAAATACAGTAATGTGTGATGATGTTGTGTAAGCATGTATAACTCAGAGACTCACAGTATTACACAACTACACAAACTAAACACAACTACATCACTTACTGGGGAACACAAACACAACAACAGATTTAAAAGCAATGGTAAAAGATAGAGGAATGGATTGATTCTCTGTGTGAGGTTTATCTGCATGTACTGTAATATAATCCAAGAATTATTATCTCTGTTCTTTTGTTTCTATTCTATTGAAGTCAAAACCAGAGCGAGACCTCAATCTCACCGGAGTCCAGCTGTGTGTCCATTAAGGATGACGCGTCTATGGGAGATCCAATAGAATTTAAGGGAAAACGCACATCAACTGATCCGAGGTACATTTCATAGATAGATCTTCTCGAGTTACATGCATGCAAACTTTGGAAAAATACTATTTCTCAGACAGGTTTGTTCTATGCATTTATTTTAATAGAGGAAAACAAGATACATTTACTGAATTGAACCACATAGGCCCTCAAAAATTAAGATATCAAAAGACAATTTAGCTAAGAACTGAAATCTAAAATAATATCTTTAAACCTTTTTGAATTACAGACTTTGGAAAAATAAATATAAAAGTTGCCTCAGAGTCCCATTTTTAAACTGTCACCTTTTGGCATATAAACATGGGTGTAATTTGTGAGTTGGAGATGTGGGACATGTCCCCACCACTTTTTGAAACATCTCACAGCAAGGATGTTCCTAATATAAATTAAACATCTCAAGTTGACTATAGCAGAGTATTAATTTAATTAGTTTGTGTTAAATTCATTCTGGTGCTGGAATGTGGTGTTTTTGAACTCATGCTGAGTGTTCGTTGCCGCTGTTATCAGTGTCAGAACGATCTCTTGTCTTCACACAGACAACAGACAAACACTTCAGTTAAATGATTAAAACATTAAATACAGACAGGGTGATTTCTGACCTTTTTATTAATTCCCCCTTACAACTTAAACACTCAACTTAAAGGTTTCTGATCGTCGTCTTTCTAATACGATTTTTAAAACTATTTATTTTTTATACTAATATTCAGCTGCAAAATATACTAGTGCTAAAATACAGTGTTATGTTAACGTGTTAGCAGGTGCGTTGAAGCGCTCATTGGCGTCCCTCTATCTGGCTCTATATGAATTCTTGTCTCTGTTTACTCAATTATTTTGTCTCTGTTCTGTCCTAGTTTGTCTATAATTAGTGAACAGTCTATGGACACTCGAGAAACATTTAGGGGAAGACACATGCCATCTAATCTGAGGTACAACATTTCTGATTATAGACAAAGATATTTGGTAACACTGTAAAATACTGTTCCTTCATTAATGAATAACTGCACAGGAACAAATGATTAATGCACTATTACCATTCTAGTTACTACTATTAACTAACAAGAAACTCTGATTAATGAATTAGTAAGTAATAGCGCTCAGTTGAATGTGGTAGTTCACTAATAGCTAATCAATAACTATTTTTTTCATACCTTCCAGAGAACTACTATATATACAGGTTAATAATTAACATGAATCATGCATAATTTAAAATAAAAGGTAACGGTAACCCACTAGTAATGACTCAAGTGTTACTACATCCTTCTAAAGGAACTACTAATACTGCTGATAACTAAATAACTACTGATAATTATCTGGATCAGTATTTTAAAGTGGAAAAACATGATAATACCCAATATTGACTGAAGTCATTGTAAGCTTTTGAATAGTAATTCCTTCTGATGGCTTTGATAACACTTTAGTCATTACTAGTGTGTTCCCATGAACTTCACTTTAGAATACTGATCCAAATAATTAGTAGTTCCTTTAGAAGGATGTAGTAACACTTCTGTCATTCTATCCAAAACCTTACAAAAACCTCCAATGACTTCAGTCAATATTAGGTAGTTATCAAGCTTTTCACTTTAGAATACTGATACAAATTATTATTAGTTGTCACAAGCCAGGCTCGAACATCAGGTCTCAGGTGTGGTGAGTTGAGAGATCTACCACTTCTCCACAGAGGCGGTATTACTAACAGTAGTGTTACTGCAAAGAATCACATGATAGAAATAAAATATATAAAAAAATCCAATAACTAAGGACACCTTACTTGGAATAGCTTGGAAGGACTCAGTGGGACACAGCAGGAGACGCACAGCCAAGACTCAAAAACCGAGTGAGGAACAAGGGGACAAAACACAGCTAAAATACTCTAGGAGAAACAAGGCACAGATAACTTGGATAACGCTAACAAGGACACACAAGGAAGAACTACGGCAGAAGGGAACACAGGAGGCAGGATGCGGACAGTAGTTCCTTTAGAAAGATGAAGTAACACTTGATTCATTACTAATGGGTTACCATTACCTTATATTATACATTATGCGTTATTAATATTAATTATGAGCCTGTAGTTCTTAGTAGTCCTCAGTGAGGTATGAAAAATAGTAGTTACTGATTAGCTAATAGTGAACTACCACATTCGACTGAGTGCTATTACTTACTAATTCATTAATCAGTTTCTTGTTAGTTAATAGTAGTTACTAGAATGTTAATATTGTGTTACTCATTTGTTCCTGTGTAGTTATTCATTAATGAAGGAACAGTATTCTAAAGTGTTACCAGATATTTTACCATCACTTTTATTAATTTGTTGTAATGTAATAATTTATTCTTTCAATCTTGATTCTCAACTGGTCCAAAGCACGTTTAAATCAAACCTGCTGAAGAAGTTTCAGTGTCTGTATGAAGGAACAGCACAGCGGGGAAACCCAACACTCCTGAATGAGATCTACACAGATCTCTACATCACAGAGAGTGAAAGTGGAGAGATCAATAATGAGCATGAGGTGAGACAGATCGAGACACTATCCAGGAGAGCAAGCAACAGAGGACACACCGATCAAATGCAGTGACATCTTTAAACCTTTACCTGGACAAGACAAACCCATCAGAACTGTGCTGACAAAGGGAGTCGCTGGCATTGGAAAAACAGTCTCTGTGCAGAAGTTCATTGTGGACTGGGCTGAAGGGACAGAGAATCAGGACGTCCAGCTCATATTTCCACTTCCTTTCAGAGAGCTCAACTTGATGAAGGACAAAACACTCAGTCTTTCAGATCTTCTTCATCGCTTTTTCTCTGAAACTAAAGAATGGAAATATCCAGTGATGAATATAAAGTGTTGTTCATCTTTGATGGTCTGGATGAGTGTCGTCTGTCTCTGAACTTTAAGAGCGAAGTGAAACTGTGTGATATATCTGAACCAGCCTCAGTGGACGAGCTGCTGATAAACCTCATTGAGGGGAATCTGCTTCCCTCGTCTCTCATCTGGATCACCTCCAGACCAGCAGCAGCGGATCTCGTCCCCGCGGAGTGTGTCCATCGAGTGACAGAGGTACGAGGCTTCAATGAGCCACAGAAGGAGAAATACTTCAGGAAGAGAATCAGTGATCAGCGTCTGGCCGACAGGATCATCTCACACCTGAAGTCCTCGAGGAGCCTCCACATCATGTGCCACATCCCCGTGTTCTGCTGGATCTCAGCCACTGTTCTAGAGGAGATGTTGAGTGAAGCCGAGAGAGGAGAGATTCCCCAGACTCTCACTCAGATGTACACACACTTCCTGATCATTCAGACCAACATCAAACATGAGAAGGACTATAAGAAGAGAGTGAAAGATGAAGACATGATTCTCAAACTGGGGAAACTGGCTTTCCAGCAGCTTGTGAAAGGCAACCTGATCTTCTATGAGGAAGACCTGAGAGAGTGTGGCATTGATGTGACAGAAGCATCAGTGTACTCAGGATTGTGCACTCAGATCTTCAGAGAGGAGTTGGGCTTGTATCAGGGGAAAGTCTTCTGCTTTGTTCATCTGAGCATCCAGGAACATCTAGCAGCTGTTTTTGTGCACCGCTCCTTTACAAACAACTGCATAAATATCATGAAAGACCTTTCCTGGGAGTCATTTAATCCATTGCCTGGCCTGCATCAGAGAGCTATGGATGAGGCTTTACAGAGTAAGAATGGACACCTGGACCTTTTCCTGCGTTTCCTTCTGGGTCTCTCATTGGAGTCCAATCAGACTCTCTTACGAGAACTACTGACACACACTGGAAGCTGCTCCTACAACAAAGAGGAAACAGTTCAGCTCATCAAACAGAAGATCAGGGAGAATCGCTCTCCAGAGAGATCCATCAATCTGTTCCACTGTCTGAATGAACTGGGTGAGGATTCACTTAAGCAGGAGATCCAAGATTATCTGAAATCTAAAAAAATAGGAGGAACCAAACTCTCCTCTTCACAGTGGTCAGCTCTGGTTTATGTGTTGCTGACATCAGAGCAGAAGATGGATGTTTTTAATCTAAAACAGTTTATTGGAGCACAAAATACAGCAGATGAAGTTCTTCAGAAGCTGCTGCCTGTGGTTAAAGAATCCAGATCAGTTCAGTAAGTCACACTAACAACAATCATTACACTGATAAAACATGATCACATTTAAGAGTTTAGAATGTGCTTTTGTACGCAAGAAATGCTGTAAAAAAGAGAAATTCATATATATATATTATAATTTATATCAGTGTTTCCTGAACAGAGACTGAAGAGTGTCATTGTTCTCTACAGGTTGAGTGGTTGTGGTGTTACAGAAGAAGGTTGTGCTGCTCTGACTTCAGCTCTGAGATCAAACCCCTCACACCTGAGAGAACTGGATCTGTCATTGAATAAAGTAGGAGATTCTGGAGTCAAGCAGCTTTCGGATCTACTGAAGGATCCTCACTGTAAACTGGATATATTCAAGTAAGATTTTATAGAAGTCTGTTTTTCTCCTTTGGTGAATAATGAATGATATACAAAAATAAAATATAGAAAAAAAGTGTACCATCAAGTAACAGAAAGGGATATTTAATCTTCATTTGATTCTTTCCAAAGCTTCTGAGGTCATTTTACTTTTGATAGTTTTTACAAGTAAAAAACATGATTGGATGATGTGAAGAGGTGACAACTGCTTTCATATACTAATCTGTTGAGGAGAAATTCATATATATCATATCATTTATATCAGTGTTTCCTGAACTGAGAGACTGAAGAGTGTCATTGTTCTCTACAGGTTGTGGGATTGTGGTGTTACAGAAGAAGGTTGTGCTGCTCTGGCTTTAGCTCTGAGATCAAACCCCTCACACCTGAGAAAACTGGATCCGTCTGGAAATAAAGTAGGAGATTCTGGAGTCAAGCAGCTCTCTGATCTACTGGAGGATCCTCTCTGTAAACTGGAGAAACTCAGGTAAGATTGTATAAAATGTCTCATATGGTAAATAATGATTGTCATACAAAAATGTTACTGTGAATTTACTAATGGGATGTTGCTTTTATTTTGATTAAATTAAATTATTTCAAATGTGTCTGACATCATTTTGTAATATTAATAATAGTATACACATGACTGGATGATGTAAAGATGTAACAACCATGTTCATATACAGATATGTTGATGATTTTTGGATACTTGCAAAAAAATGAATATTTGGTTACACTTTATTTTAAGGTGTCATTGTTACAGTGTAATTATATATTTAGGTACGGAGTAGTATTAAGCAACTACATGTACTTACCATAGGGTTAGGGTAGGATTAAGTTTTGGTTGAGGGTTAGTTGCATGTAATTATGCATAATTTACTGTTAGTACTATGGTAGGTTCATGTAACATATGTAACAAGGACACTGTTAAATAAAGTGTCATAGAATATTCTTGCAATTTTTATCAAATGGAAACTAACCCGCTCAAGCAGTTTGTAGAAGCGGGTCTGAACCTTAGACTGGACCTGTTAATGGAGCCGTGTATTAAGTCTCTCTTTCTAATTTTGAAGTTCCTGCTTAACTGAGCTGTAGATCCTGAACTGAGAGACTGAAGAGTGTCATTGTTCTCTACAGGTTGAGTAATTGTGGTGTTACCGATGAAGGTTGTGCTGCTCTGGCTTTAGCTCTGAAATCAAACCCCTCACACCTGAGAAAACTGGATCTGTCATGGAACAAAGTAGGAGATTTTGGAGTCAAGCACCTTTCTGATCTACTGAAGGATCCTCACTGTAAACTGGAAATACTGTGGTAAGATTTTATAAAAGTCTCAACGTTGTCTGTTTTTCTCCTGTGTTGATTAATGAATGATATACAAAAATAATATATATAAAACAAGTTATAAACATTATTAGATGATGTGGAGAGGTTACAACTGCTTTTCATATACCTGTTGAGGATAAAGGAGAAATTAATTATGGATGAGTCATGCTTTTAAAATATTTGATTAGTTGATTTAATTATAGAATATCCAATAGCTTGTGCGATTATTGTCAAAAAAATCCCCATGTTTCCAGTGCTGATACGGTGGTGATGCGTTCATGTAACAAGAGTGTGACGCTGCCAATAACGCACCTAAAACCTGTCAATCAACTCTCAGACAACAGAAGAACGCCTCGGTTACGACTGTAACCTCGGTTCCCTGAAGAGGGAAAGAGACATTGCGCCGAGATTGACGCTGTGGGAATGCACTGTTTAATTGCGCAAGTCGATCACAGGCACGCCGAAAGTATGGCAGGGTGACGCAACGTCTCATTCCCTCTTCAGGGAACCGAGGTTACAGTCGTAACCCTTTCAAGGGAACTCGCATTGCGTCAAGATGATGCTGTGGGAACGTCTATACGTCTATAGTGACCAGTGTCTGTCTTGTGTGAAATCAGGCAAGCACAACGAAGACAGAATCATCTGGAACCCAGATGCATGCATGTATGTGTATGTTAGAGTAGAGCAATTTGTTGAGGCTTCAGTTGATCTTGGTTGATGTTGTCTTGATGAGAGAGAACCAGTTGGAATCAGAGTCTCTTTGGTGAATGTAAAAACAAGGCCGCAGCCTGGCACAAGTTTGGGGGTCCTTGGTGGACTTCTAGTTCAGCATCATCTTCACATTAGGACTTCTCAGGAAGGACCACGAGAGGAAGAGAGCAAGAAGCAAGAGAGAGCCAAGAGGCTAAGTGAGGGGCTGATCTTGTGATCAGTAATTTTTAAAGCGTGAAGATGTGATTTTTAAAGCGTGAAGACGTCACACCCCTCTGGGGGTCTGTGAGCCAATAAGAAGTGTTTACTATGGACGAACATTTTTACGACCCATTGTGTTCTAGGAGGCATTTGAATTTGTAATTTCATTGGGTGTTTAAGAGAAGAATCTTCAAGATTCTTAGAATACTAATGCGTAACAAAGTTAACAAAATGTAATGTAAATTAACAAATGGGGGATGGAATTTGGAGTTTATAGAGACCAAACATGCCACACATGATTTTGGTTAACCATAGTTTGCCAAGTTTGAAACATTAACTCATTAGAGTTTACAAGAAAACATAGGCCAAACCACATAAAAGGAAAATCATGAAATGGGAAAATTAGATACATGTTCTAACATGGTTTATTTCTCCCTTCTCAGTAAGAATGAAGTGAGAGTCACAACTCTCTGGAAATTCCTTTTGGGGTCATAAAACTTGTTTTCAGTCTTAATGTGTCCTGTAACAGGACACCAGGTTCTGCCAGTGGGTAAGCTTCATTTGTGATGTTAGTTTTGGGGGGAGTTTCATAGACCTGTGTTGGGAGAATGAGTTTGCTGGATTATTCTTTAAATATAATGAATTGTTAGTGCGTGTCTTATCGGTCCAGATGCTACAGCGGACTGGATTGATTCCATTCCTAGAGCTTCTGAACTAATGGGTTTTTGGGGTGCGGACTGATGGGGCAGTGAACCCGAGGTTACCCGGTGAGTCGTTCAGGGGTCCAGTTCAGAGTCAGTCCTAGAGCTCCTCTTGTCTGATTTTAGGGAAAAATTGGGTCCATCGTAGACGTCCAATAGATTTGGAAAGAACACCACAGACACAGTGTAATCACCATGGACCATTAGTCGCCATTAGTCAAGATAGTCGACGCACGATTCCTTGATTTAGGTGTGCGGGACCTCGGAGGTCGGAGAAAGGCGTCTTCGGGTCTGTTGTTGCATGCCGAAGTATCCCATAGCTCCTATACAGGACCTGCACAGAATATCCAACGCACACACAAAGGTTCGAAAATATGTGAATTATGTAGGGCTTCCCCTGAAGTTTTTTCTAGTTGACTAGTAGTTGTTTCATTTGTAGTTGTTCATATAAGCCATTAGTCGATTTATCGCATATTTATAATAATTTAATTACTTAATTTTGTACTGGAGAAAATACTAATCCACAATGAGCGTTTATGTTAAGTCATCTTCATTTATATAGCGCTTTTAACAATGTAGATTGTTTCAAAGCGACTTTACAGTGACAAACGGATAACTTAAGGTAACAGAGATTGTTTTGGCTTTATAGCGGTTCTTGAATAAAGATATTTTCCAGCTAAAGTTAGTTTTGATTGATTCAATTCCGTCACAATGATCATTAGTTATTAAATTAGAGGCCGCTAAGACGACATCGTTCTCTCTACACAGACTTTAAACCCGAACCTGTAAGAAATGCTGGCGCTCATGTGCGCATTAAGAATTAACTCTATAGTTATGTGCATTTGAATATATGTGCGCAGGTTTATTTCTCATGTCTGTGAGGCAGGAAGCCTATACGCTGAGTTTCGGTTCATTTCTGAGACGAGCTCCAGTTCACGTGCAATGCAAGTGATCGCACCGGCGCATCCATGTCCTGATTATATTGTCTGCTATATTTGCTTCTTATTTTTACATTTTTAGAGGCAATTGGTTGATGAAACATTGATTAAAATTAAGATAGAATTTATACAAAGCGAAATTCACTTTAAAAAAAGCCTTTCTACAAAACAAAACTTAATGAAATGGTCAAAATCATGTCTGACCATATGTCTCCCGATATATTGCGCATCTTCTGATCTTACTCATGATCTTACTCATGCTGTTTACTTTTCATATAATGAAATCAAAAAATAACATTATATTATTTAAACATAAATATGAAACTAAATACGTTTTCTTTAATTTCAACAACACGTATGTGAAATTTGATGTCGGAGCGAGATTTGAGCGAACCCCGGTGAGCATGTGGGGAATGGGTGCGATTTTCGAATAATAACTAAATAATTCCCAGCTATCATCGAATTTTATTTTTGCTTGAAATGCCCCTACGTAAAAATTCATACATATCTTATCATTTATATCTGTGTTTCCTGAACTGAGAGACTGAAGAGTGTCATTGTTCTCTACAGGTTTAGGGATTGTGGTGTTACAGATGAAGGTTGTGCTGCTCTGGCTTCAGCTCTGAGTTTAAACTCCTCACACCTGAGACAACTGAGTCTGTCATTGAATAAAGTAGGAGATTCTGGAGTTAAGCAGCTTTCTGATCTATTGCAGGATCCTCACTGTAAACTGGAAATGCTCAGGTAAGATTGTATAAATGTGTATAAATCTTAATGTGTATAAAATCTGTATAAATCTGTAAATGTGTATAATTTTTTCATATAGTCAATAATGAACAAAATAAACTAAACAAGACTAATATTGTCCTGATAGATCATTTTGTTTAATCTTCATGAGATTCTTTCCAAAGTTTTTGACAGTTTTTAGTTACTAACACTCTTACTCTTACTAATCTCTGGGCGCTTTCATATACAGAGCTATAATAAGTAGTGACTACGCCACCCCAGCCTTAAATTACCTGGGGAAACACCAATTAAGAGCACAAAAGTTGGATTTCTTTCCCACAATCACCAAACAATGAGGCGTGGATATGTACAAAATAGAACTTTATTACATGATCATAAATAGTTTTAAAAGAGGACAACTGATAGCAAAAAAAAAAAAAAACTAATGGTAGCGAACAAGGCCACTGCTTTATAAATGACCAGTTGATCAAAAAAAGAAAAAAGAAAAGCAAGATCTCACCACTGAGCTGGGGTGCACCAGTAGTAGGGCAGGCTAAGCAGTGGGCTTTAAATCAGCCCGCAATGAGTAACCCTCGTGCACTAAATCTCACAAGCTAAAACACTCCAACGAAATACACTGCAGGAAAACCTATAACGCACACTCTTGGAAAAGGAGAGTTTCCATGCACCCTCCAAGGATAGCTAGCCTGCCCGCTCTGGATCACCCCTGCTCCTGGAAAAAAGAAAAGGTAAAGTAATTAGTAACAAAATCAAAATATAAATACACAGAGACAGCAGCATTAATTGTTCATTCTCACAGCAATAAAATTATAACACAAAAACAAGCACAACTGAAATAAATTAACTATCCTTTACCAAAGAAAAAGGCAAAAGCACATCTAAAATCTCCAAATCTAAATGTATGCTTGGAAGCCAAACCAGAAAAGAAAAACATATAACACTAAACAAAAGAAGACAATTACCAAAATAATAATCAAATGGTAAATGGTAAATGGACTGCATTTATATAGCGCTTTAACAGACCATTGGCCACCAAAGCGCTTTACATATTGTAAATGTTGCAATGTCTAAGCCATTTCGCGATGAAAAGGCCAATTTACAGGCCTAACATACACAAGAAACAAAGTAAGATGACATACTTAATACATCATACATCATTTTCTTTAAGGTGACCATAGGACGTTGAGTGGGTTTACATACCGACAAGCGGGACTTCCCGTCGGATATCCGGCAAACCAATCCCTCATAAAATTCACTGAACAGAGAAATAGCGTGTCATACATAATTAATAAACTCAGTAGCCCTGTGCACGCACATGAAAATTACAATTAACGTACCGAGCAGAAGAGCAGCAGTCACTCACAGCACTCCGAACTGTACATGATCGATTTTCTTTCCAAACAGGAACTATAGCAGGAACGCAGGAGAACCAACCTCTTAGGCAGTACAATAAATACCCACGAACAGACACCAGCTGAGCAGAAAAGTTAGTGAACAAACAATATAGATACCCAACCCTAGCCATGCCAAACAAACACCTACCTCAAACACAGAGCAGTGGAGTACCGGCAACATGACGCACAAATTACGCAATATCTTGCTAATCTGGGGATGCCCTTTATATACTCTTTTTCTAAATACCGCTCACTTAATAATCTTCACGGGGCGTAGATATCCATGGACGGCACTTCATCACATATATAATAGATAAAACGTGGCTAGCAGTGCATTCAGGGCGAAACAAGACTCCTCGGTTTCAGTCCTGATCACCCTGTCAGGTTTATTTTGTCATGAGAACAGTTTTAATATATATTATACACCTACTTGCCACATAAGTAAATAACTGGACACAAAATATTGATTTGAGTTTAAATATCTTATCACGAAACTCAAGGCTTCTGCAAAGTAAAATTGTTCCTAGCAAGCAGATTTGAACCAAGATGAACAAACAAGCTCAAACAAGATGATAATTTAAGGGATACTATACAGTCATGACACTTATTACACGGCTTATCACTAAATGAATAATTTTGTGGACATTAAATATTTATTTGAGTTGAAACTGTTTCAAAATCTCACATGTGTATTATAATCCGTTACAGCAGGAATGTCCAATCCTGTTCCTGGAGGATCACTGTCCTGCAGAGTTTAGATCCAAT
>JARPMJ010006029.1:0-56644 GCA_033366665.1 Phoxinus dragarum
AGCTGGGTTGTTTTGGTTCATTATCATTATTTTGTTTAAGCTTGCCTTACCAGGCATGATAACAGAAAGACAAACAGAGTACCAATCCCTTCCTCCACTCAGCAGTCTCTCTCTCACTACACACAAATAATCTTTTTTTTTTTTTTAACAGCCTCCTAAGACTGAAATTGAATTAATCATAGTCTAGAACCCTTAATAGTTCACAAATGTTAATATACAAATGTTTAACTCAAATTAGAACCATTACATTAATCATAAAATACATTATGCTATGAGCATTTCTAAGATTATCTTTAGTCTGAATACTTGTATAAATTCTCAATTCACCTAACCTTTGTTATCCAAACTCTACTAAAAACTGTCTTAATCTTTAGCCACCCACCATGTCTCATGATCTTCAGGAGTTAAAACCATCTTATAGACATATTAGTTCAAAATCAACACTTCTATAATTTTCCTTGCCCATAAGGCAACAACATCATGTTCCTGATATAAATTAATAAGTTATGTTTCTGTCTCCCCAACAAATAAAGACAATCAACTCATGGTCTCAGCTGGCTCTTGAAAGCACATCTCACATTAGCTCTTTATCTATAATTTCCATCAGACTTGTCACAATTGAAAACAAGCCATACAGTGAATTGCGGGGTTTTCTCTGGTGAGTGGTATAGAGGAACTTACATTCTCTCGGTCAAACAATGCTCTGCTGACCCCACAATGCTCTGCTGACCCCAGTGGCCTCTGGTAATCAGCGCTCAACTCTCATACCTTCTCACATATAACACCTCCATCCGGAGATGCAGTGTCCGGGACCCCCTGCGTTAGAATGTCTCCTGGCCAGGAAAATCATCCCGTCTTTGAGTAGCCACGTACCCACTGGTGACCCGCTTGCATCACACAATCAGTTTCTTCAACAGAACTCAGCTGTTTTTCTGGAGCTTAGGAAAGACACATTCAAGAGTCACCTCTATCTGGACTGCATGCCTAATAAATGTTAGGGGAGACAGGTTAATAACAACAGTATTTAATCACTCAAATCTGTTAGACCTGTCCGAATCAACAAAATCTCAGTGAAATTTATTCACATCCGTCTATTCAGTGCACATCTATAGCATGGTCATAGGTCCTGTGTCATGGTGAAGGCTAAGATCAGACAAATACGTTACTGGTCCTAAAATAACAAAGTACAAAAATGTCACTTCTGTCATTCAGGTCTACATTATTATTTTAAAGACTTCTTTAAAGTCATTCAGTTTTACAAATCTAAAATATTTAAGTACTAATTGCCCTCTGAATGGCAATGATTTCCTTTAACATGATTTCTTTTAACATCTCATTATGCTATAATTTTCAACTGAAACTATAAATAGCTTATTGTCACGACAGGCTAAGATAACAGCCTTCTGACATTGAATGAGACAGAGACTCTGAGGCCTTCAGGACTTGGTACACTTTTTTGTCATACTAAACATTCTCTACTTTATCTTTTAATTCTGGCAGCTTAAGGCATCTTTGCCAGAAATTACATACGTTTCCAATATAAAAATAATTTTATAGTTGTCTTTTACTCTTATATCAGGAAATTTCGACATTACAAATTTCCACTCATATTGAGACTGTCATACAGTTTCAGTCAAGTCCCAATCTTATCTTTTGAAACCAAAACATCTTCTAGCTGCTTCATGGTCAACACTACCAAGCTGTTTGTTTAATCAGATCCCTTTCTACATTTTTACATTTAGCAACAAATAGTTATTCTATTTCTCAACAACGTTTCATTAAAACATCTACATTTTAGTTGTCAGGTTTTCAATTACAACTTCATCTGACAATATTTTCCATATTTTCTCTTCTAGGGGTTTACCAATCTACAATTAGGATCTTCCAAAACCCCTTTTTTTTTTTTTTTTTTTAAAGTTTCATTATAAGACAATCATATTTTTAGTTACCTTTACTTTTACAAATATTTTGCTTATCTGCAATTTACATTTACTGGTACTTTAGTTATTTTCCTTTTAAAAGGATTTCCTTACAACTTAAATCTTTTCAACTTTCTTTTTTTTTTTCTTTCAATCTACTTACGACTTCCATCTATCAACTTTCTTTTTTTCTTTCACTTGCACCTTTCACTTTTCTTAGCACTGCATTCACGTTCTTAGTTCTTTCTCAGACGAAAACTTTAATATCGTCTTCAAATCCTGTTCTACTTTCAAACCCACATTAATCCACGTCACTTTCACATTCCATCAACTTTCTTTTACACCTTTCTGAGTGGTCATTTTCAGTTACTGCTAAACGCAGCTGACCACAATTAAAACATTCTCTGTCCCCTTCTCCTATAGTTCGATCTCTCTGTCCCCTTCTAACAGCTCCAACTTACTGCACACACTTGAAGCAGTGTGTTCCAATCAGAATGTAAACACAGCTGATAAGCAGTTCTCTCTATTCTTTGACAGTCCACCAGTGGCGGATTCTATCACACTAGCCAAATCATAATCTTCATCATTATTGGCAGAACATTCATTTTCATAAACTGCACGGAAATGCATAAATTGTTTCTAAGTTGTTTTCACAAAGTTTCTGTTTAACTTTAACACTTGTCCAGGGAAAATGATCCCCGACCCCATAATTTCCTTTATAAAACAGCCAATGTCTTCTTCCCTCAATGACTTAATATCAACAAAATATCCGACATTTTACATTATTGAATTCCAAAATATGTCTTTACATTTCTCTAATTCGTTATTATCATCAACAACACTGATTACAATAGAAAGTACACATTTAACATCCGGAAGCCGGGCTGAATAAGCACACGCTGTTGCTGTACTCCCAGCATAGCTGGAGTCTTTAGGTTCAAAAGACAATGGTCAAACCAAAAATAAACATAATTTCAATCATTATTTTACCACTAAAATATAGAATTGTTCCCCATTTTGCTTAATGAAACATTCATTATCTTTATATCATGTTAATCCCTGTTAATCATACTCAATACCTTATCATTATTATTTTTAATCTGAACCTCACTTTTCATACCATTTCTTAATCTGACTTAACAGCCGTTCATATATAGTTCCATACATTTTATCAGAAATGTTATTTTCATAACATACATTTTCTACAGTTGTTTTCTTCTCAAAATGGTTAGTCTGCAGATTCAACAAGTATTATCATTACTGTCTCAGTCCCACTTATCTCTACCAAAATATCATATTACTCAAATCTCAATCCTTCACAAAGACAGCCTTATTGCTGCTTGCTACTTCAACTCTTGTTACAAACAAAATCTTCTGACATCTAATGTCATGCATCCATCTAATGGATGAAAAATAAAAACCCTTTTATCAGTTATATTCAATCTTACTATATGGAAATACATCAAGCCAACAACTCATTGTCTTTTCACACTTTTACACACGTTGAACGCAGACACAACAACCTTTGTTTCTCACTGCCCTGTTCAACTGATTCCCGCACCATCTTTAATCTTGTGGCGCTCAATATCATACATTTCTGCCCTTAATTTTATCTCATTTGACAAAACACCGGTGTACCAAAATTTCGCAAGCTTGCTTTTGAGACTTCCCCATATTGGCCGCTTATCTGTTCTCTGTGGATTTCTCTTTTACGCGCGTTCTCTTTATTTGTCAAGCGTCCCCGACAAACCCAACCTTTCTTTTAACCCAGTCGGACGGGTTACACTATTAGTGTCACTATTAGTGTCCTCCTAATTACGGTTTACCAACAAATCTGTTACGACTTTCTTGGCTCCCCCTAATTAGCCTCAGCACCCAAAAATAACTTGCTCCGTGGTGGAACAATTAACTTCCAGGTACCTATCTGTATGAAATGTCTTGGTCTGTCACAGTTCTCAATTAATTCCAGATTATTTATCTGCTTGAAATATCTTGTTCTGTCACAGACCTCAATTAATTTCAGATTATTTTCCTCGTATCTGTTTGAAATATCTTGATCTGTACGTAGATCTCAATTAATTTCAGATTACGTACCACAGAAAACAGTTCTCAGCCAATATGGTTCAATTTCACTCTTCCCCCAATTAAACTTAATTGAATTATACATTACCCAGAGATGTTTTGTTCTGAGCCACCTCGAGTTCTTTTTTGATTCCAGTGTCCGATCCTCCCGGGCTCTGACATCGGCCGGCCTCTCTCTCTTAAGTTTACGAGGTAGAGCTGGAACTTACTCAGTCCAGGTGGCCAAACACCGTCCGATCTCAGGTCCAGGAGGCATCGTCCAAGGAATCCCACTATTCTGACACCAAATTGTTGTGGCAAAAATTCATCAAACAAACATCACTGCGTAAGAGACACTCAGAGTCAAATTATAAAATAGAAGTATTTATTCTTGCAAGAATAGGAGCAGTCTAATACACAGTTGTTACCCTGTGCAGAAGAGTGACACCCCCCCAGACAGACTGAACCAGCTTTTATCTCCGTTCCAAGGCCGTCTTCTGCCAGAGCCATCCTACCAGTAGTTTTCCATAGACTAAGCCCTCCTTCACCAAATGGCCTTCTGACATCTAGGTCAGAGGTCCTTGTTCGTCTGTTCTCTGGAGTGTCTCTCCCTTCTGCCTTCCCAGGTACATAAAAAGAATCTTCTCTCACTACAAGTGAGAGTCACACATGTGACATTCTTTGAATCATCTATCTTTTACTAAAGATCAATGAATATCATAAAATAGCCACTACACACTCAAGATGAGCGAAGTTCCCTCCTCCACAGTGAGCAAGTTGGATAGCTTGGCAAACTCGTCAGGAAATGGCTCGGGCTACCAAGATGCCTTTCTGATGTAGGTCTCTTTGGCAAGACAAAGCTCCAGCTGCCCCTGCGTTCCATCAGCGGAGGATATAAGCAGGAGAAGGTGCGGTTGATCATGGAGCTAAGAGAGTCCACAGATCATCTGGTGAGAGCTGCGGACGCCCAGGTGTTAACCGGGAGAAAATGGAAGGCCAAGGAGGAGGTTGACCTGGCAATAAGTAGGCTGCAACACAGGGAAGTGGTTGGCAGAATACAGGATAGCCGGTAGTGTTGTCAAAAATATCGATATTTCGATAAATATCGATACTGAAATATCTGAACGGTACCAATACTAATTTCCCGAAGTATCGATACTAGCCGAGCGGTCACTTTCACTTTCACTTCTCTCCAAAGGCGCGTTGACAAACACCACACGTGACGCACTCGTCTCATTCGCTCTGGTTAAATACAAATAGCCAGTGAAGTGAATGGAAAGATGGCGAGGGCGGCGCCCCCGCGACCGGCTTTGGTTGATTGATAAAGAACACCGCGAGCGGGCATGTCGGAGTCGGAGAATAGCGTGGACACGCGCTACACACCGCGAGCGGGCATGTCGGAGAATAGCGTGGACACGCGCTACACACCGCGAGCGGGCATGTCGGAGAATAGCGTGGACACGCGCTACACACCGCGAGCGGGTATGTCAGAGAATAGTGCAGACACGCGCTTCACACTGCGAGCGGGCTGCGGGCACCCAAAAGATTGTTTGACAATCAATAATCCCTCACATCACTCATTTTTTTAAATTATTTTATAGGTGAAAACAGACTTAAGGAACAGGCTCCAGGGGGTACCATTTAGCAAGCATAGGCTACGCTCAGCATCAGGGGTGTTTGTTGTTTGGACAGACCTTTCCCCACTGTTAAAAAAATCCTAAAGGAAACACTGTAACTTTTCTCATTTTAACTTTTCTGAAACATAAACCTAGATGGCCTAGTATTGTTGTTGAAATGAGTCTGTGTTGTCTCGTTTTTTCACCATAATTCTTAAAGTTAACATAATCTGACTGAGGAACCAGTAAATATTTTAACTGTGGTCAAATGTAAATTAACTTGTGCCTATTTAACTTTATTCAGAAAATTATTATTTAGTTCTGCAATTTGCCTTCATTAGCGATTATCATCAATTTGATTACACAGATATTAATTAAACTAAACAGCTAGACAATGGCATCTCTGAATTCAATAATGAAATGCCTTTAACTGAAAATGTAATGTTTAATCTTATTATTATACATTACTGACACTCTATCCTCCAATTTGATACTGTTAAGTGCTTTTTTGTTACAGTAGGCTATATTTTAATCTTTGATAACGTAGGTTATACAAATACAACGGGTAATGTTACCCCTGGTCCAATTAAAAAATATTAACAAGAACTCAGGACATTTTTGTTCATGTAAAATATACCTCATTGTCATGTTCTAGACTTGTTATATTTAGCTTTAAATAAAAAAAATATCCCCTTAATATAGTGGCAGTTTTTCTCTCTGTGGTATCGAAAATGGTATCGAATATCGATATTTTTCAAGGTATCGTATCGAAGTTAGAAATTCTAGTATCGTGACAACACTAATAGCCGGGCAGGCCTCGGTTGGGGACAGGCCCCCCTCTTCTGGTCGAACGCATCCAAAGAAGAGAGGAAGGCCATGGTGGCAGCAGAGGTGATGAGAGCTGACCACGAGAGACTTACCATCAAAGCAGTGTCCCAGGGCCAGCAGGGAGGCTGGCTGTCATGGGAAGGCCTTCTAGACAGACAGCTGGTTTGGTCTGACATGTGGAAGATGCCACAGGCCAGGTTAAGTTTTCTCGTCAGAGCAGCATATGACACCTTACCCTGCCCCCGCAACCTCCACCGGTGGTTTGGCAACGAGGAATCTTGCCTCTTGTGTAACACTGCCAATGCAAGCCAATGCGTTGGCACAAAGGCGCTACAGGTGGAGGCATGACCTGGTGCTGAAGAAGCTTGCTGAGGTATTGAAGATATGCAGGCGGGAAGCGAATAGCAGGCCCCCGGCCCTAACCGCACATTCCATCCAGTTCGCGAGGGCTGGGGAGAGGGTTAACACCCACCACCAGAAGGACACAGGAAGACTCCTCACACCAGGCAAGGGTTGGACACTAGAAGTCGACCTTGGGAAGCAGCTCCATTTTCCCAGGGAGATAGTGGAAACGTCTTTGCGTCCAGACCTTGTGATGTGGTCGGCTGCTTGCAAGATTGTCCTGATGGTGGAGCTTACAGTCCCATGGGAAGGAGGACTCGAAGCTGCCCCTGAGCGGAAGCAGGCCAAATATGCTGATCTGGCTGCAGAGTGCAGGGAGGCTGGTTGGAGGGCAGTCACATACCCTGTGGAGGTGGGGTGTCGGGGGTTTGTGGGCTCCTCAACCTCTCGTCTGCTCCGCGACATGGGTGCAACAGGCATAACGCACCGGAAAGCCATGAAAGAGCTGGCAGAAGAGGCCGAAAGAGGCAGTTTCTGGCTGTGGCTGAGAAGGAAGGCAAAGAGTTGGGGTCCAGTCTCCACCTAGGGCATCAGCAGGGGGTGGCAGGGAGAAACCCCCTGCCATCGCTCCGCCACCATGAGATATACTGGGGTTAAAGGAGCGAAACATCCGTGACTGGTGGTCCCCAGCTGATGACCCATAAATGCCCTCCGTAGTGTTCCCCAACATGTACACCTTAGGTATACCTTAATCTCTTAGGCACTGGTGGAGGTGCGACAGGCAGAAATGCCCAGCAGGTTTCACCATCTACCTGTATTTTAAATGGGGGGTAGAGTTCCCGACATACGTAATGTCACTTCTTGGAAACTGCTACCCTTTTTACAGAAAGGGATCTGGTTTTACCAGTTGCATGACAGTAAATTCTTCAAATTTTTCAAAAAATGGTTGGGCCCACCCACATCCAAAACAAACGCCAATGAAAAACCTCAGAATAAGCTTTATGATTGAATCAGAGATAAACGTTATGGAGGGTGGGGCCAGAGGACCACTGATAAATGTGGCAGTACTTACTTTACATCTCATTAAACCTGACAGTTGAGGAAACAGCAGTAATATCACAGACCAGAAGATAAGGATGAAGATTAACACAGCTTTGTGTATTGCCGGAACCATACTTCTCAACATAGCAGGTAAAATCTATGCATTTAATGAAGCGTTTAATTAAATTGTTTAATAACTGACAATCAATTGAATTCCTAAAAACCTTTGAAAACACATACACAACAGACTTGACTAAATTGATGTTTCTCATGATACATCTAAAACCTTTGGATCTAAAGATTTGTGGTTAAATTCTTGAAATTGCTTTTGTAGTTATCTTTTATAAGCTAAAAGATAGTTTTGATTTGTTTAATATTATAATTTTGGTCTCTTTATAAATCCCATACTTTTAAAATAGTGATAATAACAATAAAAATGAATAGTGTCCAAACGTTTGACTGGCTATTATATTACTGTTTTACGATTGTAAGTATACCGTATATTACAATAATTGTAATATTTTGATATTTCAATAATAAATATTTTATTTAAAATTACAACTAGCTAACAGTTTATAACTAGATTATTTTTTCATATATTGATTTAAATTGCTATATGTCTAAAATCAAGTCAAGTCAAGTTTAAAAAAAAGTTTTAAAAGCATATTTATATAAATTATGGAAATTCAACTATAAGGACTGTTCCGATTATGCTGTAACACAGCTCTAAATGACAATAGTGTCATTATTTAAAATTATACAATCTGTCAAATATGATAATATTAATCATTATTTTTTATTAAAATAATAGTCCATGGTTCATAAGTAATGGCATGATACACAAAAATATTTAATATTTAATGCATTTTATACACTACAGAAATGTAGTTTTTTTTGGTTGTTTCCAGTCCAAATATCTTAAAATTCTTTAAAAATAAGCATTTACTAGATAAGTAGAATGACATAAGAAATTCCTGAAAAATTATAGGCTGGTTTTCTGAAAAAAAGAAAAGAAAAAAAAAAGGTTTTGCTGAAAACTAGCAAAATGATCTGCCATTGGGGTAAGAAAAATAATTTGTTTTCCGAATGTTTCATTGTTTTCCATTTGAATCAAGATTTTATTTTCTTACCCCATTGGCAGATATTTTTTCTTATTTTAAGCAAAAAGTTTGTTTTAAGCAAAATGCTTCTTGATTTAAGAATTTTTTAGATATGTGGACTGGACACAAGACAAAAATACTACGGTAAGTAAGAAAAGCATTTTTAGCAGTGTAGTCTTTTATACATTGAAACTTCAGTATCTGTCAAAAACGGACAACTTGTAATGCAGAAGTATTTTCTGTAAATGAGATGCAGTTCTGTTACGTAGCATAAACTTTCAGTGAGAAAGCATAATGTAAGCCTGCTGCAAATTTACATACACACTGCATGTAAAACTGGCCAAATTTAGTTAAGATGATTTTATTCATGACATTACTATGAAATAATTCAACAAGGATTTTGACAAAAAATCCATAAATACCATTATTCAGGTGAAGGTTTTATCTTGTTTTCATGCCAATAGTGCGTGCCAGCACTGATGTAAGAGTATAACAGTAACTTTTTATCAGCTCTGTACAAATTACTGTCTACTTTGTCTTTGTCCTACACAGGTTCCCTCTGCCAGTTAGATGGTAAGTTGTCATAATGAGCATAAAACTCTTGTTCCACGCACAATGTTTCTTCTATGTCTGTGAGGCATTTTAACAAGGAGTTCTCAAATTACTTTTTCTCTCATTAGTATGTGGTCAAGCCCCCCTCAACAACAAGATTGTTGGAGGGGGGGATGCAAAGGCAGGGTCTTGGCCGTGGCAAGTCAGCATTCATGCCAGCCAGCATATCTGTGGTGGGAGTCTAATCAATAAAGACTGGGTTGTATCTGCAGCTCACTGCTTCCAGGAGTATGTTGGCATCTTAAATTAAGCTTGAATGGATAGTTCACCCAAAAATGAAAATTATCCCATGATTTACTCACCCTCTAGTGCATTCTTCTTTCAGACGAATACAATCGGAGTTGTATTAAAAAATGTCCTGGCTCTTCCCAGCTTTATAATAGCAGTAAGTGGTTGTTTCTCTTTTGAAGTCCATAAAAGTACATCTATCCATCATTAAAGTGCTCCACACGGCTCCGGGGTGTTTATAAAGGCCTTCTGAAGTGAAGCGATGCGTTTTTTTAAGAAAAATATCCATATTTAAAAGTTTATAAATTAAAATAATGTAATATATATATATATATAAAATAACATAGCGTAGCTTCGGGCCAAACACAGTCTACTTGTGCCTAAAGCGCAACTTGTGACGCCAGAAGTAGCTTAGTGCATCATGGTGTAGCGTATATATATCAGCAGTACGTCACATTACTCGCATAAGTTGTGCTTTACACTTAAGTGGACTCCGTGGGCCCTATTTGAATGATTAAGTGCACTTAGAGCGTGTCTGAATACACTTTTACTAGTTTAATGATGGGGAAAATGGTCGGCGCACCAGACGCATGGTCTAAAAGGGTTGTCCCTATTCTCTTAATGAGTACACATAACGTGTAACATGCAATAAACCAATCAGTCCCTTTAAAAGCCAGTTGCGCTCGCCCCATGGCGGATTGCTATTTACATGGCGGAAAGACTTGAACTTTGCTCCAGAGAGGAAACGGATCTGTTCGTGCGCGAGTAATGCGTGCAAGCAGATCATCTACCAGGACAAGCCAGATTACACCATATATTTATGTACTTAATATTAATCCTTAACATTGTGATCCTTTTATTTTTAATATTTGGCTGCTACGTGTCCCTGTGTGTGCAATAAGCAGAGTGTACACGCGTTGTGGACCCGCCTATAGGCGCACATTACTAACGTGCTCTTTAAATAACTTAAATAACTTTAGACCAGGTTTCTGTTGGTCAGTGACGCAGTCTATTTCAGTTTCCTCAAAATAGCAACACGCCAACAATGCGCCTGAACACACCTCGTTTTCAGACAAGATGATGCCCATGGGCGCATAATTGGGCGCAAATGCATTTTCTATTTAACAACGTGGCGCAGGATGTAATAATGATAACTGCGTCAGGCTGTAACTAGCAAAAAACACTTGCGTCGCACCTGGCACTGCATTACGCCGTGTGTATGATAGGGCCCCGTATGTTCGTTTGGCCGGAAGCTAGGTATTTTACTTTTAAAAAGTTTTAAATATGGATATTTTTCTAATACAAATGGATCGCTTCACTTCAGAAGGCCTTTATTAACCCACCAGAGCCGTGTGGAGGTCTTTTATGATGTATGGATGCACTTTAATGGACAACAAAACAGAAACAGCAATTCACTGCCATTATAAAGCTTGGAAGAGCCAGGACATTTTTTAATATAACTCCGATTGTTTTCGTCTAAAAGAAGAATTTCATATACACCTAGGATGACTTGAGGGTGAGTAATCATCGGCTCATTTTCATTTTTGTGTCAACTATCACAACAAGATACAATTGTAAATTGATAATAGTGGGATTAAAGTATACTTTTTCTATTTAAAGCTATGGTGCATCTAACATTGTGATATACTTGGGGCGTCAGAGTCAATCGGGCTCAAACCCTAATGAGACATCCAGGACCGCGAGTCAAGTTATCAAACATCCTGACTATAACAATCTCAAGATGTCCAACGACATAGCACTGGTCCAGCTCTCCTCTTCTGTGAATTTCACTGATTACATTAAGCCAGTCTGTCTGGCGGCTGCTGGTAGTGTATTTGCTGGAGGGGCAGAGAGCTGGGTGACCGGATGGGGATCGCTACAGCCTGGAGGTGAGTGAATATTTGCTTGTCAATTTACTGAACACAAACAATACTGTAACCCTCAACAATTTACCTAGAAATATTTTTTAAAAGCTGTAAAAATATATCCTCTGATCTATGTCACAGGCGAGGGTTCAGACATACTGCAGGATATTATGTTACCAATTGTGAACAACAGTGCCTGTAATAAGGCTTATGGAGGGGGCATCACAAGCGAAATGATTTGTGCTGGATTTTTAAATGTGGCAGGAAAAAGTTCATGTCAGGTAAGAAATCAATCATTCATTTTAACCCATCTAAAACAATTTACAAAACGTATCTCGAGTTTTTGGTCACCTGCACACTTCACACTGCCAACTTATTTGCTTAGTTAAACTCAGTCTTTACTCCACTGATCATGAACTCATACACTACAACTGCTTTTTACTACACCTTATCTGAAGAGAAGTTGCAGTCCCAGACTATTATAAGGGATAGTTAACCCAAAAATGAACATTTGATCTTAATTGACTTACCCTCAGGCCATCCAAGATGTAGGTGACTTTTATTCTTCAATAGACAATACTTCAATAAAGAAGACTTTTAGATGAAACCGTGGTCCTTGGTGAGTCATAAAATCACTGGCTACATTATTTTGAGAGTCAAACAGCAAATCATCATCGGCAGTCCGTAGTGTATCGACGATGACTGTCTGGATTGCAGGCTCTCATGTGGGCTTGACAAAATTGATACCCATGGCTCCTGACGACACATCGAGGTCTTATGAAGCTAAACGCTTAGTCTGTGCAATAAAACGGAACATTATTTACAATATTACTACCGGTAATCCATAGCCTCAGGCAAACGGTCTGGAGCGCATTTACGAGAGTGATGATGCAAAGCAATTAGTTATTTTTAGGGAACTGGATGAAATATTTCACCAAATTGGACTGAGCTGTCTGAAACAGTTTGCAGCTCGAGTCAGCACAGATCTACAAGTTACTTGATCAAAACTCAGTCACTGACTCCAAATGAGCTAAAATACCGGCGTATATGATCCTATGATGCTGGTTTTTGCCAACTGATTCAGTGCTCCAGTTACTCCAACAGTACACTGAATGTACTACTAGTTCATCCAATCACATCCTGTCTATTTTCATTCATATGTGCAGATGTATGCATATCTACCAATGCAGCTGTATGAGAAACCCTGCACCTTCCCCAGCTCCACCTGTATAGTTCTGCTACAGGGGTTATTTCATGAATGTTACATGTGCAGCAATAGCATGTCTTACTTAGTAATGTCTGTGAATGTATTGGCAGTAGCAAATCTCTGTATTTGCTCTGCAGCAGCGTAGAAGATCTATTCCACTAAGACCAAATACATTACTATTGGCATAATCCATTACCATGCCAATCTCTCCAAGAGTTGTCATGACAGAAATTACTAAATTAAACCAAATTTATTCATAAAAAACATACTTTTAAAAAAATAAATATTTGAAGCATAATTGTTTGGCTCGCGTCCCATTCTTTTACATGGAGAGGACAAGGACCTATACTGCAGCCAGGAACCAGGGGGCGATCAAAATGTTTTAGCTTCACTTTTCAGGATGTGTGCGGCACACTTGGTTTTACCCAAATTTTTTAATTCAAGATGACATGAGAAAAACACTAAACGCTTCCACTGCAATTTCTTTTACAAAATGTACGCTGGCCTCAGGGAAAAAAAAAACATTTGGTGGACACACGGCCGGCATACTTTTACCATTGAGCTACACTGTTGTTTACTTGTGCCTGTAACAATTGTTCACTGTATATTGTCAGAAATATAAATGCTGAATGTTTGTCAATACAGGGAGACTCTGGAGGTCCAATGGTCATTAGGAACAACTCCCGGTGGATTCAGTCCGGCATTGTGAGTTTTGGTGCAGAACGATGTGATGACCCCAGATATCCCAGTGTGCTCGCCAGAGTTTCTCAGTTCCAGAACTGGATCAACTCTTACATGGGCAGCAACCCTCCTGGATTTGTTATGTTCAACTCCGGTGGATTAAGAAGTTCACTCAACCTCCTTTTGTTTGCCATTTCTCTCATATTCTCCATCATTCCTTTTACCTTCTCCCTGTATCTCTCTTCCTAAAGATAGTTTGAACAGTAATTCTCATGGTTCTTTGATGAAGATGACCATTGTGCTGTACATGCTCTCACACAGAGGTGAAAAGAGCAGTTATATTGTTATTTTTGTCATTTATTCTTTATCTTTTCAATAATGTACTATCTATTAGCTATCCTATCCTAGCTAGCTACTAAACTATCCTATTGACATTATAAGAGCATAAATTAATGAAGTTCAGCATGCTTGTGTCCTTGTGAGATTCAGGATGTTTGCATAACTGGTTGAGATCGACTGATATTGTTTGTTTTATAACAATACCGGTTATTTGTTTGTTTATATATCTGATAACCGATATGCATCTGTCTGCAATGTGATCAGGGATACTGGTTGTTGAAAATGTAATCAAATACCATGTTGTAATCAAACTATCTTAATAGAATAAATGCAAAAGAAGGAACTGACTTGGGGAAGGTTCTCTCTCTTTCTCTCTCTTCAAAATCTTTTGTAACATAATAAAAAACTTTACTTTTGATCAATTTACATCCTTGCTGAATGAACTTATTAATGTCCTCAAAAAATATATTGACTCCAAACTTTTAAACAGTACAACTGTTCAACATAATAAAACATGTTTCTTGAGCATCAATTAAAAAAAGTTACACATAGGTTCAAAGTGGACAAAAACACACATTTATATTTGTTTCCACTTTTACTGATGTATTTTTTTTAAACTAGCATCAGCTCTAATCATAATGACCAAACATTCATTAATTTTCTGAATTGTAACCCTTTAAATGCTGGTTTGTTTACATAATGCCACTGTTGTTGTTTTTTTTATTAAAAAAAAGAACAATTTTAATTATTTTCAATTTACTAAATGCTAAGCAGATTTTTTTTTCTTTGATTATTACAGCCTTGGATGTGTCAATGATTAACAACAACATTAATTTTGATGCATTCATATTTTTTTATGCAGTATCAGATTTTTTTTTTTTAAGCTACCACTTGTCAAAAAAGTGTCTTTTTTTACCAGCATCAGTCCTAATCATAATTACCAAACATTCATTCATTTTCAGAATTTTAACACTTTAAGTTTCAAGTTTGTATTTATTTATGTAGCACATTTAAGAACAGCAACCAGGGCTGACCAAAGTGCTGAACAATACACAAAATAAAGAAACAAGGACAAACCACACAATCATGACAGAAACTCATAGTGAATTAAAAGCTAAAGAAAAGAAATTTTAAGAGAGGATTTAAAAACAGTTAGAGATTGAGCCGCTCTGATGTAAACCGGAAGGCTGTTCCACAGCCTAGGGCCAGCAATCGCAAAGGCTCTGTCCCCTCTATTCTTTAAGCGTGATCTGGGGACAGCCAAAAGTCTCTGATCACCAGACCTTAGGTTTCGTGTGGGATTGTGTGGACAGAGTAGCTCAGACAAAAAGCTCAGTGCCAGATTATTTACGGATTTAAAAACAAAAAGAAGAATTTTAAACTCAATTCTAAAATGCACAGGTAGCCAATGCAGTGATTTTAAGATCAAATTTACGTTTTCTTTTGAGGAACTTTGCAGCAGCATTCTGAACTAATTGGAGACGAGCAATATAGTGTTTGGGTATGCCAAAGTAAAGAGAGTTGCAATAATCCAACCGTGATGTAATGAGTGCATGGACAGCAATCTCTAAGGTTCTCTTACGAGAGTACTCTCGTACTGCGTCGAAAGACGCTACGGGAAAGATTTCTTTCACGAGATATGAAGCCTAAAAATTAATCCTTAATTTTGTAATATTGTAAAACGCATTTCTGCAGCATACAGCCTTAGGCGGACCAGCTCGCGCGCCTATTGGGTGCTCTGAAAACTTCACGAAGCTCACGCATCGTTGACTGGATTTAAGCCGCCACAGCCGTCTGATACAAACACCTCAGCAGGACGCGCCTCTCACCTGAAGCCGCTGGTCATCGCCGCCTTCAGTCGCCGTTCCCTGCTGCGCTTCTCCGGCGTGGATTATATCCTTTACATTGTGTGTGTGTGTGTGTTCGTGTCACACATTTTTTCCCACTCACTAAAAGAGCCGAGCGTCTTTTTCAAGATGCCTCGCACCTCCTGTGGCTCGTGTAGAGCCCCGCTCAGCGACGGGGACCACCACTTCGTGTTTCCTGCCTGGGTGAGGATCACGCAGCTTCAGCTCTCGTCGATGGCGGCTGCCATCACTGTGATTTGATGCCTACGGTGACTCTGCGGACTCGCCTGGCGTTCATTTACTGAAGCTGCATCTTTCCGCCCGCTGCAGTGCCGCGCCGTGAAAAGCACCGTGCTCAGCGGAGCCCGGAACCTCCCTCCACCACAAGGTGCTCGCCGCTGCTGCCGCCAGCTTCTCCGCCCGCTTCGCTGGACTCTCTGACCGACGGACAAAGGCCGCTGTGTGCCGCCGCGTCCATCATGGACGAGGAAGGTGAAGCCGCGTCTGTGGGGGACGACTGCTGTTCTCTCCTCGCTTCGGGTAGCGAGGGATGGGCGATCTCCGAGGATCTCCCCTCCCCCGCCGCTCGTGAGCGTCGACGAAGAAAGGCCAGCATCGACGCGCTTACCGGCTGGATGGCTGTTTTCTGCAGGGGAACGTACGTTACCGTCCTCACGACTCGCGCCTTTTCTTCCTGAGTTCACGAAGAAATCGCGGAGTCCCGGAAAGCCCCGTTTCCAACATACGCGACGTGCCAGTGTATTCTGCAGTCACCAAACCGGCATCAATGCCCGTTTGCCTGCACACAAACGCCGTTTTCACGACGTCCCAGGTAAATCTGAAAATGTATTTTCTGGTGTCCCGGCCACGGCCGATGGAGTAATGTGTGTAACCGTAATGCCCACGACCCAGTGCCCATTCGTACACACAAGCACAGCCCTACACAATACAGGGCTTGCACACATAAAATCGACTCATGTCGATTGTGCATCACATGTAAGTTAGTGAACGTGCCCGCTTTTCAGTGCCCACAATCACTACACACTGCATGTCCCGTGGTTTCAGTAAAAACGAAACGAATGCACGGTCAGTCGGTTCTGATAGACAGTACTCTCAGTGCTACACGGTGTCCCGGCCACAGCCGATGATGTAATGTGTGTAACTGTAATGCCCACGACCCAGTGCCCATTCGTACACACAAGCACAGCCCTACACAATACAGGGCTTGCACACATAAAATCGATTCATGTCGATTGTGCATCATATGTAGTGAGCGTGCCCGCTTTCAAGTGCCCACAATCACTACAAGCTACATGTCACACGGTTTCTATGAAACGAAACCGATGCACGGTCAGTCAGTTCTAATAGACAGTACTCCCAGTGCTATAAATGTACCTGCGTTCACGCACCCACATTTATTCACAAACATGCCGAGCCGTACGGGACTCGCACCGCGCGCTCTCCCTCTCAGCTGAGAGAGCTGAGCGCGCGCAGGCTGCCCGCTCGATTAAGCGCGCCCCCGCATCATACGCTGCAATGGCGCCCATGTTACAGCACACGGCTGCTCTCGTGTCGCCGCCATTTCGCGACCAGAGCCCGGTTTTTCAACCCGTGCAAGCACAGCCCCGTACAACACAGGGTCTGCACACATGAAATCGACTCATGTCGATTGTGCATCACATGTAGTGAGCGTGCCCACTATCCAGTGCCCACAACCACTACACACTGCACGTCCCGCGGTTTCTGTAAACACGAAACCAACGCACGGTCAGTCAGTTCAAAAACACAGTATCCCCAGTGTTATAAATGCCCCGTGCGCTCTCTCTCTCAACTCAGAGAGTCGAGCCCGCGCGGGATGCCCGCTCGATTAAGCGCGCCCCCCGCCTCAGACGCCATGTTACAGCACACGGTTGCTCGCGAGTCGCCGCCATTTCGCGACCAGGGCCCAGAATTCATTCGACCCCTAGTTACTCGTGCGGATGCATGGGAAAGACTCCCGGGGTTTCAGAATGGGTGCTAAAAACTATAAAAAGAGACTATTCGCTACAGTTCTTTCGACGCCCTCCCCGTTGCACGGCGAGAGTCAAAACTACGGTAAAAACAGAAGTTGCACATCTACTTCGGGCCGAAATAGCGAAGCTATTGAGCAAAGGGGCCATAGAGCCTTTATCTCAAGCTCAAAGCGAAGGGGGTTTGTACAGCAGATATTTCCTGGTGCCAAAGACAGACGGGGGTCTCAGACCCATTTTAGATCTGAGGTATCTGAACAGAGCGCTTGTGAAGCGGAAGTTCAGAATGCTCACGACCAGAAAATCCTCGCGCAGATTCGCCGAGGAGACTGGTTTATGGCAATAGATCTGAAAGACGCGTATTTTTAAATACAAATTGCGTCACGTCACAGGCGATTCTTGAGATTCGCCTTCGAGGGCCAGGCATATCAGTACACAGTCCTGCCATTCGGCCTGTCTCTAGCACCTCATACATTTACAGTGCATGGACGCGGCGCTGGCACCCCTGAGACTCCAAGGCATTCGAATTCTGAATTATTTGGACGATTGGCTGATTCTAGCTCAATCACGTTCAGAACTCACTCGCCACAAAACCTTAATACTCGATCACCACGAGTGCTTAGGTCTCAGAGTCAACTGGGAGAAGAGTTCATTGTTTCCCAGTCAAAGGATTTCCTTTTTGGGAACGGAACTGAACTCGCTGTCTATGACGGCACAGCTGTCATCACACCGCAGACTGAACATTCTGCATATGGTGAAATCCTTCCGCAGCGGTCACATAGTGCCGCTCAGGAGATTTCAGAGAACGCTAGGCCTTATGGCCTCAGCCTTATCAGTACTACAGCTGGGTCTGCTGCGCATGCGCCCACTGCAGTTCTGGCTAAAAGCGCGAGTGCCGCGCCGAGCATGGGTTCACGGTCATTATCGCCTCAAGGTCAATCAGGAGTGTATGTCAGCCCTGACACCATGGAGAGCGTCAGACTGGTACTGATCAGGTGTAAACCTGGGGACTTCCTCGAGCCTGAAGGTGGTGTCCACGGACGCCACCTCAGGCTGGGGAGCACTGCTCGAGGGCAGACCGTTCTTTGGCCAGTGGTCAGAACAGGTCAGGCTACCGCACATAAACTGCCTGGAAATGTTGGCAGTGGACTTTGCGCTGAGGCGCTCTTGTCCTCGGATAAAGGGACACCACGCCCTGGTCCGTTCGGACAACATGTCAGTAGTGGCCTACTTAAACCACTAGGGGGGTGTGAGATCCCGAAACCTCTTCAGGTTGACGGAACGTATCCTGGTATGGGCCCAGCACAACCTGCGCTCGCTGAGAGCAATACATGTGCCAGGGCACCTGAACGTAGGCCCGGACAGACTCTCACGGAACAATGTTCCTACGGCAGAGTGGTCTCTACACCCACAGACAGTGCAAATGCTGTGTAAGACGTTCGGCAGAGCGGAAATAGACCTGTTTGCAACCCAGGAAAACTCTCACTGCCCGAAATTCTTCTCAAACAGCGTGAACGCGGCGCTGGCCAGTGTCTGGCCCCGCCGTCTGCTCTATGCCTTTCCTCCTGTCTCACTCCTACCTCAGGTATTGGAGCGAATCAGAGAAAGCGGATGCTCAGTGCTACTCGTTGCTCCGTACTGGACGAACCAACCATGGTTTCCAGTATTGATGCAGCTGACGAGCACTGCCCCGTGGCCGATACCGATGAGGAGGGACCTCCTCTCTCAGGCCGAGGGCTCGATTTTGCATCCTCGCCCAGAACTATGGTCCCTACATGTGTGGGCTATAAACGGGTACCCGCTAACCTCCCGAAGGGAGTACTAGACACGATCGAGCAGGCTAGAGCCCCGTCCACTAGGCGGCTCTACACCTCTGAATGGTCTGTGTTCTCTGGTTGGTGCTCAGACCGAGGTCTGTCACCCCTACAGTGCGGGGGAAACGGAGATTCTCTCCTTTTTACAGGAGCTGTTGGATAAGGGTAGAACCCCATCCACGCTCAAAGTCTATGTGGCGGTTATATCAGCGTTCGTTAATCCAACGCTTGGCCGTTCACTGGACAGGAGCGACCTGGTGGTTCGTTTCCTTAAAGGAGCTAGGAGGTTGAACCCTCCCAGACCTCCTTCAGTCCCCACCTGGGACCTTTCTACGGTACTGAATGCCATGAAGGGTGCCCCGTTCGAGCCTGTTCACTCAGTTGACATGAAGCACTTGTCTTTCAAGACCGAGTTTCTTTTGGCTCTTGCTTCAGTGAAGCGCGTGGGGGATTTGCAGGCACTCTCAGTGAGAGCGTCTTGTATGGAGTTCGGGCCTAACGACTCTAAAGTCGTGTTGAAACCGAAACATGGGTACGTGCCTAAGTCCCTCAACACACCGTTCAGGGCTCAGGTCATCTCCCTGTCGGCTCTGCCGGCCTCTGAGGACGGAAATAGCTCCCTTTGTCCGGTCAGGGCATTAAGAGCTTATGTGTCCCGCTCCGCTGTTTTTCGACAGACGGAGCAGCTCTTCGTTTCGTTCAGTGGGCGTTCTAAAGGACGAGCCGCAACGAAACAAAGCCTGTCTAGATGGGTGGCGGATGCCATTTTATTTATTTATTTATTTACCTTTATTTTACCAGGAAATAATCCCATTGAGATTCAGAATCTCTTTTCCAAGGGAGTCCTGGCCAAGACAGCAGAATAATAGTTCCATATTAAAAGTACATATACAAACATTTAACAAAAACATTTTGGCAATTTAACATAATCTCAACATAATCACCAGCAGCTCTCAGTAACAGCACATGTGCATTTAGTACTCAAATAGTCCTTTATCCTCATTTTAAATTGTGTCATTGTCGGTAAACAGTCAAATTTTAGTTGATTTTGCAATTTATACCAGGAAAAAGGTGCAAAAACTTTAAAGGCACTTTCACCGAAGACAGTTCGCGTTCGTGGGATTTCATACATGATTTGCCCATGTGATCTAAGATTACATTTCCTGGTAGTAAGAGTCAAAAGAGAGCATAAGTAAGGAGGCAGTTTTAAAAGTATGGCCTTAAAAAGAAAAATATACCAGTGCTCCAGCCTGCAATTGTGCAGAGATGGCCAACCAACACTCTCATACAAGCTAAAATGATGAGTACGGAAACTGGAATTAGTTACAAATCTTAGTGCTGCATGATATACTGAATCCAGCATTTTCAAAGAAGATTTGTTTGCATGCATGTATAAAATATCACCATAATCCAGCATTGACATAAATGTTGTTTGTATAAGTGTTTTTCTCGTACTAAAAGAGAAACAGCCTTTGTTTCTATAATAGAAACCCAACTTTACTCTTAGTTTTTTTGTTAGACCCTCTATATGCTGTTTGAAGGACAAATTTTCTTCTAAAAGGAAACCAAGATATTTATAGACTGATACTCGTTCAATTACTTTCTCATCTAGTGTAGCAATCGGACAAGCATCTTCTGTTTTCCTTGATTTAGAAAAGCACATCATTTTAGTTTTATCTGAGTTTAGTACAAGTCTCAATTTCTGAAGATTCTTCTGAATAATTTTAAAAGCAGATTGCAGATCCTCTATAGCACTTGTCACGGCTGGAGCAGAACAATACAAAACGGTATCGTCTGCATAAAAATGACACTTTGCATTTGTTACATTTTGACACAAGTCATTTATATAAATAGCGCCATAGCGCTGGCCTACGCATCAGAAGGTTTGACATGCCCACTGGGCATCAGAGCACATTCTACGAGGGGCATGGCCTCTTCGTGGGCTTGGTATAGCAGAATCTCGTTGCAAGATATCTGTATGGCGGCAGGCTGGGCCTCCCCGTCTACATTTATAAGGTTCTATAACCTAGAGGTTCCCGCGTTGCTGGCGAAACTGCTCTCGGTCTAGAAGACTGTATATGGTGTTCCTGCCCCGCGCTGCGGCCCTGGCCATCTAAATGTTTAAGCATCACTCACTGACAACTGTGTCCTATGAGAATGCTATGACCCACCATATATATATATTTATTTACATATATATGTTATTATGCCCTCAGGGGCACTATTATGAAGGGATGATGCCATTTCTAGCCGATCTCCCTATAAACTCTTGGTGTAGGCACCTGTATGCTCAGGGCGCGCGCGCCCTTGAGTGTCTGTGTTGGTCCAAGAGCACGCACGGCGTTTTACACGGGTTTCCCGTAGCGTCTTTCGACGCAGTACGAGAGTACTCTCGTAAGAGAACGTACTCGGTTACTAACGTAACCTCAGTTCTCTCTAGAAGAGGGAACGAGTACTGCGTCTCAGTGCCGTGCATGCCCACTCTGCGTCGCTTCAGTGGCGAAAATCAGTTTGGGGACAGCTATGCTGGAATATTTATAGGCCTAGACCACGCCCGTTTCGGCGAGAAGTGACGCAGAGGGCGCGGAGTGCAGTCATTGGGTCAAGCGTCACTGAGGCCTCGCATAGGCTGTGCTTTTCTGGCAGAGCAGCCAATATGCGCGCGAGCTGGTCCGCCTAAGGCTGTATGCTGCAGAAATGCATTTTACAATATTACAAAATTAAGGATTAATTTTTAGGCTTAATCTTTAAGTCTTTAGGCTTAATCTCTACAAAATTAAGGATTAATTTTTAGACGCTAATCTTTCCCGTAGCGTCTTTCGACGCAGTACTCGTTCCCTCTTCTAGAGAGAACCGAGGTTACGTTAGTAACCGAGTACGTTTTCTCAGAAAGGGAGGATTTGATCTTAGAGAGAAGACGTAGCTGGAAAAAACTAAATCACCACATTTATTTGTTTTTCAAATTTGAGGTTCTGATCCCAGAGAACACCTAAGTTCTTAATGCAGGATGAAGTTGGATAAAGATAATCAAGATCAATGTTACTGCTATTATAGTTGTCATGGGGGCCAAAGACTATAACCTCAGTTTTGGATTAATTCAAAAATAAGTAAAAAGTAAATACATTTTTACTTCTAGGCATGCAAAAAGAGATTTCAGAGCAGTACCTTTGTTGCGTTTCAAAGGCAAATACATTTGTGTATCATCTGCGTAGCAGTGAAATGATACACTATGCTTTCTGAAAATGGAGCCCAGAGGAAGTAAATACAGTGAAAAAAGAATGGGTGCGAGAATAGACCCCTGTGGCACTCCACAGGAGAGTTGGGCTGGCGAGGAAGAAAAATGACCCAGTTTGACAGAGAAACTTCTATTTGTTAGATAAGATCTAAACCAGCTGAGGACAGTTCCCTGGATGCCCGCAGAATATTCTAGTGAGGATAAGAGAGTTTTATGATCAACTGCATCAAAGGCAGAGGTTAAGTCTAACAGTATTAGGATCACAAGGTCACCAGCGTCCGTCGCTAACAGTATATCATTAGAAACCCTCAATAAAGCAGACTCGGTGCTGTGCAGAGGCTTAACCCTCTGGGGTCGGCAATCACGCCGGCGTGATCTGCTAGCTTTTTTTCTTATCAGTGCAAAAGAGATTCAAAATACTGGTTTTGATCTTACATTTAAGTGTTTTACATCATTCGATCCAGTTAAGTTTCTATTTTTTTGTGTATACTCACAATAAAAACAAACTGTTGTGTCTTTCGCCAAATAAAGAAAAATAAACGATGCAAATTCTGCCTTATCTCTGTCAGGAAAGTCCATTCTGAAACGCGTCCGAAAATGAACTGTAACTCAGCAAATACTTGTCACTCAGGAACGAGAGATTTGTCTTTATGAAGCTAGAATTCTCTTCTTTTAAATGAAGTAATTTATATTAAAAAACACATATTCTTAGTTTATGTAATCCATTTAAGAACCGAGGAGAGCACAGTTTTTCGTTCTCCCTTCATTATTTTTGATGAGCTGAGGCCGCCACGCCCCCCGGCGCTATTCACATGGTAATAGTTTAGGTGATCTATATGCTTCGCACACGCCCTCCGATCAATGCCATGAAAACATGCAGTTTCTCGTCAGATTCACGGATAGTTCATCGCGTTTTGAGGATGGCACGCTTCTCCGGTAAAGTCGGCCTTCAGATGATTCTTCTGGACAGCGAGGAAGAATTCACCTTTTCCTCAGAGGAAGAAGATTGCATCTCAGACGACGAACGGCTCCATTTTCAAGAGCGAATTGATCCAGCTGAAGATACAAGTTCGAGTAAGTTGTTTAGGCAAGGCAAGGCAAGGCAAGTTTATTTATATAGCACATTTCATACTCAGTGGTAATTCAAAGTGCTTTACATAGAAGAAATTGAGATAATTACATAAATAATAAAAGAAATAAGAATAATTAAAACAGTTTAGAAAATAAAATACAGTGCAAACAGTCGGACGAACAGTGGCACAGTGCTCATTCAGTAAATGCAAAGCTAAGCAGTGGTAATTCAAAGTGCTTTACATAGAAGAAATTAAAATAATCAAAAGAAATACGAAAAATTAAAACCCAATCTGAGATGGAAGTGATTGAGCAGGTTTGCGGTGCCACTGGACCTACAATCCAGGGATGTCCTCTGCTGGGGTGGTGTCCCCCACAGAGCACGTTTCACTTTTGCTGTTTTAAACAAACAGCGGACCTCTATACTCTCCGTTGATAATCTTCACTCGCCTCGTCGGAGTGAAGCTCTCCCGTTCCCCTTCAAAATCTCTTCCAATCAGACAGCCCTGATAATTAATAATCACCCCTATCTGAGATGGAAGTGATTGAGCAGGTTTGCGGTGCCACTGGACCTACAATCCAGGGACGTCCTCTGCTGGGGTGGTGTCTTACACCAGTATTGCCCAGCGGGGCCCCCACAGAGCACGTTTCACTTTTGCTGTTTTAAACAAACAGTGAACCTCTATACTCTCCATAGTATAGCTAATCTTCACTCGCCTCATCGGAGTGAAGCTCTCCCGTTCCCCTTCAAAATCTCTTCCAATCAGACAGCCCTAAAAATTAATAAAATCTTCCTGAATCACAGTTTGGAAAATAAAATAATAAAATACAGTGCAAGCAGTCGGACATAAATTACATCAACCGGTATCTTTCTTTTAAAAGGATCTTCTTACGACTTCCATCTATCAACTTTCCTTTCTCTTTCAATCTTCTTACGACTTCCATCTATCAACTTTCTTTTCTCTTTCAATCTTCTTACCATCTATCAACTTTCTTTTCTCTTTCAATCTTCTTACCATCTATCAACTTTCTTTTCTCTTTCAATCTTCTTGCCATCTATCAACTTTCTTTTCTCTTTCAATCTTCTTACCATCTATCAACTTTCTTTTCTCTTTCAATCTTCTTATCATCTATCAACTTTCTTTTCTCTTTCAATCTTCTTACCATCTATCAACTTTCTTTTCTCTTTCAATCTTCTTACCATCTATCAACTTTCTTTTCTCTTTCAATCTTCTTACCATCTATCAACTTTCTTTTCTCTTTCAATCTTCTTACGACTTCCATCTATCAACTTTCTTTTCTCTTTCAATCTTCTTACGACTTCCATCTATCAACTTTCTTTTCTCTTTCATTTACTTGCACATTCTTTTCACTTTCCTTGGCCCTGCATTCACATTCTTAGTTCTTTCTCAGACGAAAACTTTAATATCGTCATTCAACTGTTCTACAATGCTCATTCAGTAAATGCAAAGCTAAACAGATGTGTTTTGAGTCTGGATTTGAATGTGGCTACTGTAGGAGCACACCTGATCTCTTCTGGAAGCTGGTTCCAGCTGCAGCTGGCATAATAGCTAAAAGCGGACTCTCCTTGCTTTGAGTGAACTCTTGGTATTTCTAGTTGATGTGATCCTAATGATCTGAGTGATCTGTTGGGTTTATATTCAGTGAGCATATCTGCAATGTATTGAGGTCCTAGGCCATTAAATGATTTATATACCAGTAATAATACTTTAAAATCAATCCTAAATGTGACTGGAAGCCAGTGTAAAGACCTGAGGACTGGTGTGATGTGTTCATATTTTCTGGTTCTGCTCAGGATCCTGGCGGCAGCGTTCTGTACGAGCTGCAACTGTCTTATGGTCTTTTTGGGAAGGCCAGTAAGGAGTCCATTACAATAATCCACCCTGCTGGTGATGAAAGCATGCACAAGTTTTTCTAAGTCCTGACTGGAAACAAAGCATCTAATTCTTGCAATATTTTTTAGATGATAGTATGCTGATTTAGTTATTGCTTTGACATGACTACTGAAGCTAAGGTCTGACTCTAAAGACACCCCAAGATTCCTGACTTTATTTTTAGTTGTTTGACCTCTAGAGTGAAGGTATGCGTTCACCTTGAGAACTTAATCTTTGTTTCCAAACACAATGACTTCAGTTTTGTCTTTGTTTAACTAAAGAAAGTTTTGGCACATCCAACTGTTTACTTCAATGCATTGGAACAGGGAGTCAATGGGGCTGTAATCGTTAGGCGATAGGGCTAAGTAGATCTGTGTGTCGTCTGCATAGCTGTGGTAAGAGATTTGGTTCTTTCTCATTATTTGGCTCATTGGAAGCATGTACAGGTTGAATAGGAGTGGCGCAAGAATTGAGCCTTGAGGAACTCCGCATGTCATGGATGTCCACTCAGACTTATGGTCTCCTATACTCACATAATAACCTCTCGCTTCTAAGTATGACCTGAACCATTTTAGGACTATCCCAGAAAGCCCCACCCAGTTTTCCAGCCTGTCAAGAAGTATGTTGTGATCGACAGTGTCAAAAGCAGCACTGAGGTCGAGTAGTACCAGCACTGATAATTTGCCTGTATCAGTGTTTAAGCGAATATCGTTAATTATCTTTATGAGCGCTGTCTCTGTGCTGTGATGCGATCGGAAACCAGATTGAAAATTGTCAAAGTATCCATTCGAGCTTAAGAATTTGTTCAGCTGATTGAAAACAAGAGCGTCAAGGGCGCAGGTTGATGTTTTAAGGTGCTGTACGGTTTCTTCTAAAATTTTGCCATCAATTTCTTTGAAATAAGACATAGTAACTACTTTCTCAGGTTGTGGTCTGATCTGTCTGACCCCAGTGCAACTCAAGGATGTGCTGATCACCTTTCTGATATTATTGATTTTCTCAGAGAAGAAAGAAGCAAACTCACTGCACTTGCTGTCTGAGAGCATTTCACTGGGAATCTGGCTCGGGGGTTTGTTAATCTCTCTACAGTAGCAAAAAGAGTGTGTGTGTTGTTTAAGTTGCTGTTTATAATATTTGAGAAGAAAGTCTGTCTAGCTTTGCCTAGTTCCATATTGAAAGCATGGATGGTGTCTTTGTAGACGTTATAATGGACTACAAGTTTTGTCTTCCGCCACATGTGCTCTGCTTTTCTGCATTGTCTTTTCATATTTTGCACTGCTGTTGAGTTTCTCCAAGGTGCTTTTTGTCTACCACTCTTCCTGACCTTCACAGGAGCAATGTTATATAATGTTTAGTGTTATATAATTATTTTTCTGATTATATAGAACTCATATGAATTTTCAGACTATATTTTGCTTAGTTTTGGTTAGCTTTTGACATCTTACAGGAAAGATTGCCTTACAATATCCCTAACATTTGTGTATATGGTCGTGCAAACTGTTTCAATGTGATATTCAAGGCCGCCTTAACCTAATGGGAGGCCCCGGGGCTGAGAGGTTTTGTAGGCCCCCCAAATCCCCCCGCCATCCACTCAATTTAGTCTCGTTTTAAAATGGTGTAATCTACATCATAAAATGCATTAGTTTCAACAATGCACAACCACAAGTCCCCGTTCAGACAAAAACTTCACAACAGCAACAACTCTCTGTAGAACCTGTGTCCAGTACTCACACTCCTCATTGAACTGTTTTTTTTAGTTCTGAATCCACTGTTCCCCTGTCAGCTGCTTGACTGATGTGAGTGATCATGGCTTTTCTGTGAATGTCGCAGCTTTCATGTTCTGCTATGCGATCATTTGCATGTTTCCAGTCAAAATAACCCCCACTCACAAATGCTGATTTCTCCGTGTTCTGGCCAAATAGTTTGCATGCAAAACAAAACACACTACCTACTGATGGTGAATAACAGAGTCATTCTCTGGGCACAAACTCGCCATTACTGAGTTTGCGTTTGAAATGCATTTTTGAGAAAAATCTTCTCTGCTGTTTATATTTGCGTTCCGATGCTGACACGTCCACATTTTTATTTTGACAGACCTTCGGTCCCATTTTCGCCCAATAAGCCCACACTTGTGGGTCAATATTATTTCCCCAGCGGCCCGGGTCACTGTTATATGGGTCATCATCTGACTGGTTTGCGGCCTGGTCCTCTCTCTGAGACTCACCCGCACCCCGCTCCTCCTCCCCTCTATTGATGCTGCTGGCAGTCCCCTGCTGTTCCTCGTCCACCTGCGCGGCGGGCGCGGCCTGCACCTCCTCCGCTCCCGCCGGTGTGTGAAGCGATGTTTCTCCGGTGCTGGATGCATCTTCACTAGCACTAGAAGCTGGTTTAAAAAATCCAGTGAGCTTTGGGATGCTCTTTAGCAGACATTTTTCGCGCAACTCGGTTTTTTCTTTTCTGGGCACCACTCTCAAACTTCCGACTCATTTTTTCTTTTCTGATCACCGCTCTCAAACTTCCGACTCATTTTTTCTTTTCTGATCACCGCTCTCAAACTTCCGACTAAATTAATGACACGGACACACCCAGTAGCGCAGGAAGGGAGACCACCCCTGGTGGTGGGCTGTCACTTCACCTGTCACGGGGGAGCTGTCAGTCTGACTAACATTGTAAGCAACTATAGACATTCAGATAATAGCTTTAGAGCCTTGAACACGAGAAAAAAAAAAGAGAAAAAAAAAAAACAACAAAAAAACACCGACCATCGGAGGCCCCTAAACTTGCGAGGCCCCTGGGCATTATCTTTATGAGCGCTGTCTCTGTGCTGTGATGCGATCGGAAACCAGATTGAAAATTGTCAAAGTATCCATTCGAGCTTAAGAATTTGTTCAGCTGATTGAAAACAAGAGCGTCAAGGGCGCAGGTTGATGTTTTAAGGTGCTGTACGGTTACCTTCAGCCCAGGTAAGCCCGTGCATTAAGGTGGCCTTGGTGATATTACTCTCTAAACATATTTGTATTATATTTCACTCCATTTTGATTAGCTTATGACACTGATTATCATGCTAAAAAAAACTGACTTTTGCGTAATGTAGCTTATTTGCGAATATCTGCTTAGGTGTAAATATGATTTCGTGCAAATATATCAGCCTCCGGTCAAATGTGATACTGTCTAAATACTAGACATATTTTTAGATATAAATGTTCGGTTTTGGTAAGCCTATGACACTTATCTTGCTAAAATATTGCCACAGATGATTGTGAATACAGGTGTAAATGTTTGAAATGCTCTAAATATGTGCGGTCTATATGGCCATCAACAGCTCGCGATCTATGGCCCATAAATAGATATATAGACTACATGCATTGGGCGTCCATACCCATTAATCGCCCATCTTTGGAAAATGTATGCTAACAGTTGTTTTTATTTTTTTTAGGAATGTGTCTGCATCACGCTCTCCTTCTCTAGCACCACAGAGGGACGTGGTGTCGTTCAGTTCTCAATCGAGAATCATAGTAAGTGCACAGACGTAATATTTTACTGATGAAATGTAATTGTGTTTACATCGTCATAATATACAATTAGGGCCTACCTATTCTTGTGTGAAATTACAAAAACTGTTGTCTTTTTTTTAATCCATGGCCATTAGTGATTGATAATCATAATAATACGGTTTCTTTGATTGTTTTATCAGCCTTCTTCCAAAAATATTAAAAATGGTAATGTGTCCAAACGTTTGACTGGTACTATATGTTTATATATGTACGGTAGCACTGTGGTCTTGTGAGGCACAACATTTAGTTCCTCCACATAGAGGAATTACAATAAAACAGATTGAAAAACAAAACCTTTGTCAAGTCAAGTCAAGTCATCTTTATTTATATAGCGCTTTTTACAATACAGATTGTATCAAAGCAGCTTCACAGTGATAACATGAAAATACAAAAAAAATAATTTCATCATCGTCCACCTTTAAGGCAGATCTATAATATTGTTGAATATTAAATGTCCCCAACTAAGCAAGCCAGAAGGTAAGGCAACAGCGGCAAGGAACCAAAACTCCAACAGGTGACAGAAGGGAGAAAAAAACCCTGGGAGAACCCAGGCTCAGTCGGGGGCCAGTTCTCCTCTGGCCAATGAGCGAACAGTGTATGAAGTTCAGAATGAATCAGAGTATTTGTCCAGTTCCGGTTGGTTGAAGTCGGAGTGGAGAGGAGGAGAGACTGGTTGACACTTCAGGTCAGCGGCGTCGTCGTCGTGTCCTGGCGCTGGTCCTTCATCAGATCTGGATACGGCCTGGTTCCGGTGGACAGCAGTAAACCTCGGGATAGACAGAGAGACTAATATTAGCGTAGACGCCATCCTTCTTATGATGTACCAAGTACATCAGGATTACGGGAAGTGTTGCCGGTCCCGGCTGTTCTAAACTATGCAGCCTAATTAGAAGTCTATAATGTGTTATGTGTATGCTAGGCCGAAGAGATGTGTTTTTAGTCTAGATTTGAACTGACAGAGTGTGTCTGCTTCCCGGACAATGTTAGGAAGACTGTTCCAAAGTTTTGGTGCTAAGTAGGAAAAGGATCTACCGCCAGCAGTCGATTTTGATATTCTAGGTATTATTAACTGGCCGGAATTTTGAGATCGCAGTAGACGTGAAGGACTATAATGCGTTAAGAGCTCGCTCAAGTACTGCGGAGCTAAACCATTTAGTGCTTTGTAAGTGATCAGCAATATTTTAAAATTTATACGATGTTTAATAGGCAGCCAATGCAGTGTTGACAGAACAGGGCTAATATGGTCATACTTCCTGGTTCTAGTAAGAACTCGAGCTGCTGCGTTTTGAACTAGCTGTAGTTTGTTTGTTAAGCGTGCAGGGCAACCACCCAGTAGAGCATTACAATAATCTAGCCTTGAGGTCATAAACGCATGAACTAATTGTTCTGCATTATTCATTGAGAGCATATGCCGTAATTTAGATATATTTTTAAGATGGAAGAAATCGGTTTTACAGATACTAGACACATGACTTTCAAATGAAAGATTGGTATCAAAGAGCACACCCAGGTTCCTAACCGACGACGAAGACTTAACAGAGCAGCCATCAAGTGTTAGACAGTACTCTAGGTTATTACTTGTGGAAGTTTTTTGTCCAATAATTAGAATCTCTGTTTTTTCTGAATTTAGTAGTAGGAAATTACTAGTCATCCAATTTTTTATATCAGCTATGCATTCCGTTAATTTTGTGAATTGGTAGGTTTCGTTAGGTTTTGAAGAAATATACAGCTGAGTATCGTCGGCATAACAGTGAAAGCTAATTCCATGTTTCCTAATGATATCTCCTAATGGTAGCATGTACAGAGTGAACAGCAGCGGTCCTAGTACTGAGCCTTGTGGTACGCCATACTGAACTTGTGATTGATAAGACATCTCTTCATTTACTGCTACAAACTGATAACGGTCAGATAAGTATGATTTAAACCATGCTAATGCAATTCCACTAATGCCAACATAATGTTCGAGTCTATTTAAAAGGATGTTGTGGTCAATGGTGTCAAATGCAGCACTAAGATCCAGTAATACTAATAGAGAGATACAACCACGATCGGATGATAAGAGCAAATCATTTGTGACTCTAACGAGAGCTGTCTCGGTACTATGGTACGGTCTAAATCCGGACTGAAAATCCTCGCAGATATCATTTCTTTCTAGAAAGGAACACAGTTGTGAGGATACTGCTTTCTCTAATATCTTTGACAGAAATGGCAGATTAGAGATCGGCCTGTAATTGACTAGTTTTGTAGGATCAAGTTGCTGTTTTTTAACAAGCGGTTTAATCATAGCTAGCTTAAAGGTTTTTGGTACGTAGCCTAGAGACAAAGATGAATTAATGATATTAAGAAGAGGATCTATGACATCTGGAAGCATCTCTTTGAATCTCCTCTCATTCTCAGATTCTCCTCTCTGCCTCACAGCACCATGATGGGGCATTAGCCATTGATGGGGGAGTGTCTATTGTCTCCCCTCATTCATATTCATGGCCATCAACACCCCTACGCATACAGCAGCGCTGGCACAAAAACTGACTTACAAAGTTTGAAATCAATTTTGTGAAAGAGTGATCAGAATGATTTTCACACCATTTTGTAGTAAACATTCTAGCCTACAAGAATGGTAACTCAAAAGTCGTGTGCCAAACTTTTCAGAATGAGTTATATGGGCTCATTGCAGTGAGAATTTTTTTCCCAAAACTTACTAACCACGCATAATATTTTTTTTTCTATAAAATGCTAACATGTAACTTCCATTTTGACCACATATTATTGTAGCAGAGTTTGTGCTGAATACAGCAGAATTATGAGTTGGCCAAAGGTATGTTGTAAGTAGCTGAAATAAGCACAAATGTCAGGGCATGTCAAAACATCTCAAGGGCCCCAAAAAACCCTCAGACCCCAGAGGGTTAAACCCAAACTGGAACGTTTCAAGAATTTTATTTGAGCTAAGAAAAGACTGGAGTTGATTGAGAACCGTTTTCTCCAATGCTTTTGTAATAAAAGGAAGGGTCGAAATAGGTCGAAAATGATTAAAATCCCTATAATCAAGTGAAGTTTTCTTGAGAAGAGGTGTAACAGTAGCTTGTTTTAGTACCTCAGGGATAGTCCCTGTGCTCAAGCATTTATTTAGAAAAGACCAAACATGCTCCAACCGTATATCAAAAGTTTGTTTCATGATACGGGGAGAAAGAGCATCAAGAGAGCAGAAGGAAGGTTTCAAATGATCAATAATTTCTCTGGGAGACAGAAGTGGAACTGGGTCAAAGACACTCCATATGGATGAAGAACAACCCAGTTCAGGAGAGACATTAGCAAATGGTTGCAACTGAGATCTTAGAGAGGTGATCTTCTCACAGAAAAACCTTGAGAAACCTTCACATAATGATACTGAGGGATTTGAAATCACATTTATAGGAGGATTTAGAGCAGAATTTAACACAGAAAAAAAAGCTTTTTAACTATGTTTTTTTTTAAATTAAATAAGAAAAATACTTAGACTTAGCAGATAACATAGCTTTCTGAAAAGCACTGAAGGAGTTTTTCAGCATTTCATAAGAGATTTGTAGCTTATCACTTTTCCATTTACGTTATGCTCTTCTACATGCTCGCCTCAGAGAGCGGATGGTATCATTGAGCCATGGTTCAGTCTTAGATTTTGACTTCTTAGCTTTTAAAGGAGCAGTGGTATTTAAAACCATGGAGCATACAGTATTAAACAGACTAAGATGTTCTTCAGCATCCAAGTCAGGTAAGGGTGACTCCAGGGACAGACACACCTCATTAAAGGAGAACTCCGGCGCAAAATTAACCTTTGGTCTAATTACACATTGTTACCTAGTCAACCGTTATCTGAGATTTGTTTTCATGATTATCGAATGTAAATAGTTTTATCTCTAAAAACAGTTTAGCCTATAACGCTAGTATATAGGGCATAGAGTAATGACAAATAAAAATCGCTTGTTAATACCACTAACAAGGCTCAAAATAGCCCCACACTAACACGGTAGAATAATGAGGGTCCCTACCTTCAAACCGAAGCATTAAGAACTTTGACAGTGTCCAGACAGTTTAATAAGAAGATATTTTATACATAGTCAACTTCGCGTATACAGGCAGAAGCCATCTTTGAAAAACAGTCTCTATCAGTCGATCTACGAACGCCGATCCAAATGCGCTGGACCATATGAGATTCTACACAGTTCAGCGCATTTGGATCGGCGTTTGTAGATCGACTGATAGAGACTGTTTTTCAAAGATGGCTTCTGCCTGTATACGCGAAGTTGACTATGTATAAAATATCTTCTTATTAAACTTATCTTTTGGTGTGTACCCAGCATCAGTCTCACATGTCTATATAGTTTTAATACAGTTCTCTTACGAGAGATACTCTCGTACTGCGTAGTAAACTACGCTTTGGGGAAAATCCTTTTCCACGAGAATACTGAAGCCAAAAATTATTCTTCATTTTGTATAAATGTAAAACGCGTTGCTGCAGCATACAGACATAGGCGAGACAGCTCGCACACCGATTGGCTGCTGTGCGGGCAACTGCCTAAGCCTATCGAGCAAGACCTTGAGTTACGTCGCGCCCTCCCACGTCACGTCCCGCCGAAACGGGCGTGGCTTAGGGCTATAAATTGCACTCGCAGGCTTAACTCTGTGATTTTTAATCCTTCAGCGAAGACATCACATCGCTGGATCCGAGGAGAAGCCGCGCCGTCGAAAAAGCATCTCAGTGGGACGAGTCGTGAAGCTGCTGGCCGCGCCGCCTTCATCGCCTTCTCAGCTGCGCTATCCGGCGTATCCGCCACAGCCATTGAGAAGCATCACTGCAGGACGTGCCTTCTCTCTGAAGCCGGGTGTGTGTTTTGTGTGTGTTAGCCGCTGCGTCACAAATTTTTTCCCACTCACTAAAAGAGCCGAGCGTCTTTTTCAAGATGCCTCGCACCTCCTGTGGCTCGTGTAGAGCCCCACTCAGCGACGGGGACCACGTGCTTTGTGTTTCCTGCCTGGGTGAGGATCACGCAGCTTTAGCCCTCGTCGATGGCGGCTGCCATCACTGTAATTTGATGCCTACGGTGACTCTGCGGTCTCGCCTGGCGTCATTCGCTGAAGCTGCACCTCCGCCCGCTGCAGTGCTGTGCCGTAAAAAGCGCCGTGCTCAGCGGATCTCGGAACCTCCTTCCACCACGAGGAGCTCTACACTGCTGCCGCCAGCTTCTCCACCCGCTTCGCTGGACTCTCTGACTGACGGACAAAGGCCACTGTATGCCGCCGCATCCGTCATGGACGAGGAAGGTGAAGCCGCGTCTGTGGAGGACGACTGCTGTTCTCTCCTCGCTTCGAGTAGCGAGGGATGGGCGAGCTCCGAGGATCTCCCCGCCCCCGCTGCTCGCGAGCGTCGAAGAAGAAAGGCCAGCATCGAAGCAGAGCTGATGTGTTTGCTCACGCAGGCCGTCGCGAAGCCTCGGCCTCGAGTGATCGGCGCCCGTGGAGCCTGCGGGAACCGGCTGGATGGCTGCTTTTCTGCAGGGGACCGTACTTAACCGCCCTCACGACTCACGCCTTTTCTTCCTGAGTTTCACGAAGAAGTCGCAAAGTCCTGGAAAGCCCCATTTTCAGCCAGGATGCGTACTTCTGCTTCAGTTTTGAACAGTCGCCACACCTTCCTAGCCCGCCTAGGAAAGCGACGGTGTTCAAGTCCCGCTGAGGCCGGATTTTCACCAAAACTTTTCGCTCACACAGTCCCAACACACGCGACCGTGCCAGTGTATTCTGCAGTCACCAAACCGGCATCACGGCCCGTTTGCCTGCACACAAACGCAGTTTTTTACGACGTCCCAGGTAAATCTGAAAAAGTGTATTTTCTGGTGTCCCGACCACGGCCGATGGTGTTATGTGTGTAACTGTAATGCCCACGACTCAGTGCCCATTCGTACACACAAGCACAGCCCTACACAATACAGGGCTTGCACACATAAAATCGACTCATGTCGATTGTGCATCACATGTAGTGAGAGTGCCCACAATCACTACAAGCTACATGTCACACGGTTTCTGTAAAACGAAACCGATGCACGGTCAGTCAGTTCTAATAGACAGTACTCCCAGTGCTATAAATGTACCCGCGTTCACGCACCCACATTTATTCTCAGACATGCCGAGCCCCGCGCGCTCTCTCTCAGCTGCCCGCTCGATTAAGCGCGCCCCCGCCTCAAACGCTGCAACGGCGTCCATGTTACAGCACATGGTTGCCCTCATATCGCCGCCATTTCGCGACCAGAGCCCAGTTTTTCAACCCATGCACAAGCATTACAGTTCCAACGGAACTCGTCCAGCCCTCCCTAGAGGGGTCGAGCGCGGACATTCTGCCTATGGGGTGTGACGGTTAGTATATAACCGTGAGACCGACGGTTATAGTTAAACACCGTCATTAGAACTCTATAACCGCCAAAACCGTGTTAATAAAATAAAAAAATTAAAAAATTTTTTTTTTTCATTTTTAGGATCATAATATGCGCAATATATCGGGAGACATGGTTTTTAACACTTAATGAAGTTTTGTTTAGTAGAAAGCCTTTCTTTAAAGCGAATTTCGTTTTGTACAAATTGTATCTTAATTTTAATAAATGTTTCATCAACCAATTGCATGTATTTATTAAATAAAAAGCAAATATAGCAGACAATATAATAACCGTGACATGGAGGCGCCGGCGCGCCGCATTCACTTGCATTGCATTGTGAACTAGAGCGCATCTCATCGTAAATGAATGAAACTATGCCTATGCCTCATGCATTAGCATTAAATATCTTTGCTACATCCTCTCTAGGCGGGTGCGGCTTTGAAATTTGGTCAAAAAACGTTGGTGCGAATGATGAGTTTTGTTATGCGGTTCCGGATGAAATAATACCCCATCTGCGTATCTCTATCGATGACAACATTGAACACTACACAAATATGAATTTAAAAAAATATATTTAGCTAAGCGATTAATTCCCCATAGTGACAGGAGGTGCCGGATCCAATAAAAAAGGTTCCGGATCCAAAGTCGGAGGTGACGGAACATGTTCCGGCTCAAATTAAAACTTCGTGAAGAAAGGTAGCTAGAACCGATGGATCTCGTTGCGAAACAAAATGTTACATCGCCTATATGGGCACATTTCGGGTTTAAACCTGATGGCAAAGGAAAACCAGAAAATCTTGATGAGCCTGTGTGCAGAATATGCGGAAAAACGGTATTTGTTACAAATGCCAACATCACCAATCTCCGTAACCATCTGAAGATTAACCACCCCGCGGCCTACGCGGCCCTTGGATTAAGCACTGCTTCTGCTGCCGCTCAACCATCCACATCTGGCCAGAGGCAGTTGAATATGGCCGAGGCATTTTCCAAGGCGACGAAATATAAAAAAGACAGCGACAAATGGAGAGTACTAACAGATAGTGTGACTCGATATTTGGTATTAGGAATGGTACCCTTCCGGACAGTGGAAAAAAGTTCATTTAAAGAAATGTTGAATACTTTCGACAAACAATACGAGTTGCCTGGGAGAAAGTACTTCTCACAAACAGCTGTTCCGGCCTTGTATAATAAGGTAAAGGATGACGTGCAAAGAGAACTCCAGGAAATCAGTAATTTTGCGCTGACAACAGATATGTGGTCAAGCGTGAATATGACCCCATACATGAGCCTGACCGTTCACTACCTCGCAAAAGACTGGTCACTGAAATCCAAGTGTTTGGAAACAAGCTACACGCCTGAAAGCCACACAGCGGAACACTTGTCCGAATGCCTGCAGTTAGGGTTGCACGACTGGGGTCTGGAGGAAAAGAAGCTGTCGTGTATCACTACCGATAATGGAGCGAACATTGTTGCTGCAGTAAGGCAATTAGGATGGCCGTGGCTAAATTGTTTTGGACATAATTTGCATCTGGCTGTTACCAACGGTGTAAACAGTGAAGCTGCCCGAACCGGCCGAGCTCTAGGTCTATGTCGGTCCCTAGTGAGCGCTTTTTCTCAGAGCTGGAAGAAAAAGAAAGAGCTGATAAAGGCACAAACAGAACTTCAAATCCCACAGCACAGCCTTATTCTGGTAAGAATTGTTTTAGCTGATAGTTATTTTATACTGTTCTATTAATATGCATGCTAAATTAACAGTATGCTGATATGGGTCTTGCAGATAAGGTTGTAATATAGACTAGACTGTTTACTCATTAGATTTTAATTATAATAATTATTCTATTAGTTTTAAATTTAGTTTATTCGATTAGTTTTAAATTTAATTTAGTATTAGTTTTTTTTATTAGTAAATCAATAAAGGCAGCCATATAGGCTATAGCATGGTACTCGTTTTATTTTTTTTCTATTACGTCCTCTTCCAATATTCAACTATATTTTATTTCACAGGATTGTCCGACACGGTGGGGAACAAAACAGAAAATGGTAGAGAGAGTTTTGGAACAAGAGCAAGCGATCGCACGCGTCCTGGTCTCAGATAGAAAGCACCAGCATCTGATTCTTAAATGGCAAGATAAAGATGTTTTAACATCGCTTCAAGAATCTCTAAAACCTGTCGCTGACTTCACCGACATTCTCTCTGGGGAACGTTATGTAACAGTTTCTTCAGTAAAGCCTGTCCTGCAACTGTTGACATGCGATCTTTTAAAACCAAACCCCAATGAAACGGATCTGACACAAAATATAAAACGCAAAATGTCCAGCGTACTGGAGGACAAATACAGTGCCCCAGCCATTCAGGAGCTTTTGGCAAAGTCATCTTTCCTTGACCCAAGGTACAGAGGCAATGGGGGGGATGGATTGGAGGAGACAAGAGATGCACTCCGGGGAGAAATTGTATCAGCTGACGAGGGAGACGGAGGCGGAGTTAGTGGTGCTTCGGAGGCTGCTACTGCTGGAGATGATTCGGGAGAGGTCTGTGCACCACCCCCTACCAAGAAGAGAAATCTTGGAGATCTCCTTAATAAACGGAGGTCTGAAATCTCTGCCCCTATACCGATCAGAGCGCGCGCTGACACGGAGTTAACCCGCTATCTCCAAGAAGAACCAATTGACTCTACGGCTAATCCACTAGCATGGTGGAGAGACAATGAAACACGCTATCCGCTCTTAGCTAAATTGGCACGCAAATACATGTGTATTTGTGCTACAAGCACAGCATCAGAGCGAGTTTTTAGCACTGCGGGTAACATAGCCACCCCTGTCAGATCGTCACTAAAACCAAGCAAATTGAACATGTTGGTATTCCTGTCACGGAACTTGGAAGACGGAAAAGAGTAGAAATTTAAAATGTGATTGCACTTTTTTGGTTTCCTGTATTTATTTAGTTAGTTTAAGGTATTATCACAACAATCGTTGTTCAACTTTTTTTTCCTTTGATAAAGGTATGTAGATTTTATCATTTGTAATTTAGGGCTAGGCTACTCATTCATTTTTATGCAGCTCTTATAGCATTTAAGTAGCCTACTTTTTTTTAAAAAGGATTTGTTTACTGTGTGTGATTTATTTAAAACAAAGCATGTTCATTGCAATTTTTTTTTTGTTAAGGATTTGTTTACTGTGTGTATTTAAAAATAAATGTATAGCAAGTAGCTAATCAGTGTCTGCTCGTTTATTCAAACTAAGTTGTCCTATAACAGACGAATATGTATTCTTCTGAAAGCGCTTATGAAGCGTCAGTTCAAGATGCTCACGACCAGAAAAATCCTCGCGCATGTTCGCCAAGGGGACTGGTTCGTGTCGATAGATCTAAAGGACGCGTATTTTAAAATATAGATTTTCAAATACAGATACAGGCGATTTTTGAAATTCGCCTTCGAGGGTCAGGGATATCAGTACACAGTCCTGCCGTTCGGCTTGTCCCTGGCACCCCGTACATTTACGAAGTGCATGGACGCAGCGCTCACACCTCTCAAACTCAGGGGTGTTCGAGTGTTGAACTATTTGGACGACTGGCTCATTCTAGCCCAATCTCACTCAGAGATCGTGGAGCACAGAGCCATGTTACTGAACCACCTCGACAATCTCGGTTTAACAGTAAACTGGGAAAAGAGTTCGCTTTTCCCCAGTCAGACTATTTTGTTTCTGGGAATAGAACTGAACTCGCTGTCACCCCAGCGCACACTGGATATTCAGCGCACAGTCAGCACTTTCCGCTGCGGCACTGTAGTCCCTCAAGAGATTTCAAAAGATGCTAGGTCTGATGGCCTCAGCATCATAAGTTCTCCAGCTGGGCCTGCTGCGCATGCGCCCGCTGCAGTTCAGGCTCAAAGAGAGAGTGCCTCACAGTGCGTGGACAACCGGTCGTTTTCGCCTCAAGGTCGATCAAGCGTGCACCACAGCTTTGAACCCCTGGGGGTCGAAAGACTGGTACCATTCAGGTGTAAGCCTGGGGACTTCCTCGAGACTGATGGTGGTGTCTACGGACGCATCCAACGCAGGATGGGGTTGAGATGTTAGCAGTGAGCAAAGCGCTCATGCGCTTTCGTCCCCTGGTAACGGGGTGCCACGTTCTGGTACGTTCAGACAACGTATCAGTGGTATCCTACATAAATCGCCAGGGCGGCCTCAGGTCCCTGACCCTGTACAGGCTAACCAGGCGCCTCCTGATATGGGCACGCAGCAACCTGCTCTTGCTGAAAGCAGCGCACGTGCCGGGACTCCTGAATGTAGGACCAGACAGACTGTCCAGGAACCACGTTCCGACAGGAGAATGGTCTTTGCACCCACAGACAGTACGGCTGCTGTGGAAGAAATTCGGCAGAGCGGATGTAGACCTGTTCGCGTCTCAGGAAAACGCTCACTGTCCAGAATTTTTCTCGAAAAGCAAGGACTGACCCACTCGTGGCCTCGTCGTCCTCTCTATGCTTTTCCCCCTGTCTCCCTCCTAACCCAGGTGGTGGAACGGATCAGGGAGGAAGGATGCTCAGTGCTGCTGATAGCGCCACTCTGGACGAGCCAGCCTTGGTTCCCAGTTGTGATGCAGTTAGCAAGCACCGCCCCGTGGCCAGTGCCTCTGAGGAAGGATCTCCATTCTCAAGCCAATGGTTCGATTTGGCATCCTCACCCAGAGCTATGGTCCCTTCATATGTGGGCCATCAACGGGTGTAGGAGCCATTCCATTTGTGACCTTTATGTTGAAGTTAATTTAATGACCCCTGCTGGTGAATCATGACCTTGCAGCCTTGAAAGGCCTTGGAACAGAAGGAGTTAAATTTGCACACCTGTGCCAATTAGTGGCATAGAGGTAGACAAATGAGGAATCCATGTGTTGAGAAGTTTGGAATTGAATGTTGGAAATGCATGGACGCCAGCAGGCATATGGTTTTCAATTTATTTACTTGTCTGTTTATTTATCAGTTTAGCGCATTGGAAGTATTGGATGGATTACGTCGTTCGTCATCCATAATTTTGTTTTCGTTATTACAAGTTGGAGTGAGTTTGTTTATCGAGAGAATCAAAGGCTATACTGGAATAAAACGAACAATCTATTGAAACCCCTGAGGCGTCCGAAGTGACTTACTGGAAGGCACTACATATTTGAAAACCCGCTGCATTGGAACATTTGGAAGTACCTGCGTTTGGAAAGTTTCATTTACGGATTTGCCCACAGGATACTTGGAAGAATGGGAGCTGCATTCTCTAAAGTATGTGGATTTTACACGTTTCCCGCTGGATTTAACCTTTATCTCCTTGGACGTTCGTGAGTAAAACGCTGAATTGGAGCGAGCCGCTGCGCTCATACAATGACTTTGAACGTGAGCCGCCGTGCTTACAACACAAACTGAATGGGCTTTTTCACTTTCGTTTGTCTTCTCATTTATGTGTTGACTTTGAAATGCTATCGATTTCTTGTGTGTTGAACTTTTGAGTTAATCTTTGAAAAATGGCAGACGAAGAGCCTGAAGAGCAGGATTTGAATGAAGAAAAAGAACTGTTTAAGTTAATTGCAACACGTAGGGGGAAGCTTGGTGTTTTAACACGCAAACGAAATGAAATCAATAGTCTTATTGAAGCTGGACAGGACAAAGAAACTGTTAGGAAACAAGTTAACTCGTTTGATGGATTTTTCGCTGAGTTTATTAATTTACAAGCAACTGTACAAAAATTGACGAAAGATACATACGAAAAGGAGGCCGATAACCTAGACTGGTACGAACCCAAATATCAACTTTTCAAAAGCTTCTTAGAAGGTGTCACGAACTGGCTCGAGGTTGATCAAGATGGTGAAAGAGAAGAAGAGCAGGAAGAAGAGGAGCAGGACGATGTTGATGTGGTTCAGCCCCAAGATAGCGCATCTCAAGTAGCGCACAGTGTCACGCATAGCTGCAAAGCAACAAGCGCCATCAGTCGCGCGTCACGAGAATCTTTCACTCATCTAAAGGCCGAAGCAGAATGTGCGGCTATTAGAGCAAAGGCGCAGGCTTTGAATGACAAAATTGATCTTGATATTGAAGAGGCAAATATCATTGCAAAATTAAAAGCAAGAAAAGAAAAATTGGTCATAAATTCTGAACTTGCTGCTGCAGAGGCAAAGGTTAGAGTATTCAGAGAAGCTGAAAAACAACGTTCAGTGTCTGGCGTATACAAATACAGGACATCAATGGAATATGATACCACTGCAACAGCACATAGACCAGTGAGAACCCAGAAAGAAGGATCAGCTCCTCGATCTGACCCTAGGCAAACTGTAGGTGCTCAACAAAGTGCAAATCAAAGCGTCTCAGCACCAAAAGGAAGCGCGATTCACCCAAATGGCAATGATACAAGCGTCACTGACGTATTAAAAAGACAAACTGAAATCACTGAAATGTTAGTGAAACAGCAAACACTCTCTCTTCTGCCAGATAGAGAAATTCCCATATTTAATGGTGATGCTCTTCAATATAGGACGTTCATCAAAGCATTTGAGCAATGTATTGAGAATAAAACAACTAATATGGATGACCGGCTATACTACTTACAACAGTATACAAGAGACCAACCCAGAAACCTCGTCAGTAGCTTTATGCATATGGATTCCTCCACTGCGTATAAAGAAGCTAAAAGGCAACTAGAATACAATTTTGGAAACGGCTATAAAATAGCATCTGCTTACATGAATAAAGCCTTGAACTGGCCAACCATCAAGCCAGAGGATGGCAATGGGTTGCGATCATATGCTCTCTTTTTGCATACCTGCTACAATACAATGCAAGACATCGATGGCCTAAAAGAGCTTGAAAGTTCCACCAACTTAAGACTCATCATGTCTAAACTTCCATTTAGGCTGCGAGATAGATGGCGAGCAAGTGTGTGTAGCATGCAAGATAACAAACACAGAGCAACATTCAAGGACTTGATAGACTTTATTGAAAGACAGTCCAGAGCAATGCTTGATCCAATTTTCGGTGACATACACAACTCAACAGAGAGCAAAGTAACGTCAAGACCTAAACCACAAAACCCATTCACCAAACTTAGTGGGAGGCCCAGCTTTGCCATTACAGTTGCTCAGGCACCTGAAATAAAAAAGAAAGAGTCACAATATGTACACAAACTGAATGTAAATAAGTGTGCGCTTGAAAGGCATTGCTTATTTTGTGAAAGAAATCACACATTCGAAAATTGTGAAAAGTTTAAGTCTAAGCCAAATAGTGAGAAAATAGAATTCCTGAAACTAAACGGGATCTGTTTTGGATGTTTAACAAAGGGACATGTTAGCAAAACCTGCAAAAACAGAATGAAATGTGAAACATGTTCTCTGTCTCATCCAACCATCCTTCACATTCACACTGGCAAAGAAAAAGATGGAATTAAAGATGACCGCGTCATAACTGGAAGCAAACCATTGAGTAGTGCTATGGTTTCTGTAGAAGAAGATGACCTAATGGGGTTCAGTCAATCAAAACAATGCACTCTTGCTATTGTGCCAGTGAAAGTAAAAGTCTCAAATTCAGATAAAGTCATAAATACTCATGCATTTTTGGATCCCGGTAGCTCAGCTACATTTTGCACAGACTCATTGAAAAGAAAGTTAAACATCACTGGTAAGAACACCACAATACTCTTGTGCACAATGGGACAGGAGAAAAATGTCTGCAGCAGTGTAGTCTCTGGTCTTGAAGTCAGCAGTATGGAAGGCCTTCTGTATCATAAACTCCCAGAAGTCTATACTCAAACAAAATTACCAGTTTCAAAACGACACATACCAATACAAGAATCAATAGACAAATGGAAATACTTACGTGAGGTGAAGATTCCACAATTGGATGCTGACATTGAGTTGTTAATAGGCACAAATGCTGCAAAGCTTATGGAGCCTTGGAAGGTAATCAACAGTAGAGGTAATGGGCCATATGCTGTTAGAACACCCTTAGGATGGGTTGTCAATGGGCTCATGCAAGAAACAACATGTCAAATGCAAGGAAGTCACTCATGTACTGTTAATCGCATATCTGTAGCAGATTTGAATGACTTGTTGATTAAACAGTATCATCAAGATTTTCCAGAAGTGGCAGCTGAGGAGAAATCAGAGATGTCAGTCGAAGACAAACAGTTCATGTCTATGATGGAAAGTTCAAAGGAACTAAGAAATGGTCATTATTACTTACCGTTACCTTTTAAAGAAAATGATGTAATGATGCCAAACAATTACCAACAAGCACAGCAACGTGTTATGTCTCTGAAAAGAAAATTCGAAAAGAATGAACAATATCATAGAGAATATACTGAATTTCTAGAAGGAATGCTGGAAAAGGGCCACGCAGAATCTGTGCCATCTGATGAACTGGAAACACAAAGCGGAAAGGTGTGGTACATTCCACATCATGGAGTGCACCATCCAAAGAAGGGCTCCCTGAGAGTTGTATTCGATTGCTCCGCATCCTTTCAGGGGATATCCTTGAATAGCAAATTGATGCAAGGTCCAAATCTCACCAATAACTTGGTAGGTGTCCTGTTGCGCTTCCGCCAGGAGCCAATCGCCCTTATGGCAGACGTGGAAAGCATGTTTCACCAGGTGAGAATTATGGAGAAGCACGTGGATTTTTTGCGCTTTCTATGGTGGCCAAGTGGTGACACAGGTCAACCACTGAAAGAACACAGAATGACAGTGCACTTATTTGGAGCAACGTCTTCACCAAGTTGTGCTAGTTTCGCCCTCAGACAAACTGCCCAAGATTTCAAAGATCTCTTTTTGCCTGAAACAGTGGAAACAATAAAGCAAAATTTCTATGTAGATGATTGCTTAAAATCGGTGGCCACTGAAGCTGATGCTGTGACGTTGTGCAAAGAGCTTGAAAGAGCTTGCTCAATGGGAGGCTTTCGTTTGCACAAATGGATAAGTAACAGCAGAACAGTCCTAATGTCCATCCCACAAGCAGCCAGAGCAAGGGAGGTCAAAGACCTTAACTTGGAATACAGTGATCTTCCTACAGAAAGAACTCTTGGCATACAATGGCACATAGAAAGAGACAAACTCAGCTTTGCAGTAAGCCTGAAACATCAGCCATGTACTCGAAGGGGAATCCTGTCCATCATATCCTCAGTATACGATCCTCTTGGCTTCATCTCTCCATTCGTCCTTACTGCTAAGAACATTCTGCGAGATCTTTGCAAGCTGAATTATGCCTGGGACAAAGCCTTACCAGAACCCTACATACAGCTGTGGCATGAATGGACGGCAGGTCTAAGTTGCATTAGAGAGCTCAGTGTCAACAGATGTCTCAAGCCAAAGGGCTTTGATCCGATAACATCTGCAGAACTACACCACTTTAGTGACGCGTCCGAAAGTGGTTATGGCTGTGTCACGTACCTTCGTCTCACAAATTCAGAACATGAAGTGCACACCTCATTTATAATGGGGAAATCACGAGTTGCACCACTGAAACAAACTACTATGCCAAGAATGGAGCTCACTGCAGCAGTACTCGCAGTACGAATGGATAGACTGATCAAAGCAGAGTTACAACTTGCTCTTGAGAACTCCATTTTCTGGACTGATAGTACATCAACATTGAAGTACATTCAGAATGAGAACAAAAGATTTAAAACATTCGTGGCTAATAGAGTGAACACTATCAGAGAAATGAGCAAAGTAAAACAATGGAGATACATAAACACTAAACAAAATCCAGCAGATTGTGCATCTCGTGGTCTCAAGGCCAGTGCTCTTCTGAATTCAAAGGTTTGGCTGAATGGTCCAGAATTTCTCAAATGTCAGGAATCTGAGTGGACAAATTCTGACATTGCCATACAAACACATGAAGAAGATGATGATGATGATGTGGAAGTGAAGAAGGATGTTCTCATCATGAACTTAATCGTAAAGGAAGAACAAAATCCTACTCACACATTCATACACTATCACTCAAATTGGAATAATCTAACCAGAGCAGTAGCTTGGCTACTTAAGCTAAAAGACGTTCTCTTGCAATTAAGTCTGAAAAGAAAGGAAATACTTACCAACATGAGTATTAAAAACTCCGATGCAGAGAAACAATGTCTGATGGAAAGAAAAATGCAAAGAGTCAAAAAATGCATGAACGTACAGCAGATTACTTTAGAAGATGTGAAAAAGGCAGAAATTGCAATTGTACGCTTTACTCAAATGGAGGCATTTCCAGAAGAAATCGAAACCTTGCAAAAGGAAAACGCTCATGTCAGTCATCAGAGCCACATTTGTAGGCTTGATCCTATTCTGCAAGATGGAGTACTTCGTACAGGAGGGAGATTAAGCAGAATGGCTATGCCAGAGGATCAAAAACATCCTATGATTCTTCCAAAACGCCATCATGTGTCCAAACTGGTGTTGAAACACATTCATGAACAACTAGGTCACTGTGGAAGAAACCATATGTTGGCCAAACTGCGACAGCAATACTGGATTCCAGCAGCAATGTCCCTTGCTAGAAAAATACGGTCTGAGTGTGTGTTCTGTAGACGCCTACATTCAAATTTAGGAGAACAAAAAAATGGCAGACTTGCCAAAAGAAAGAATAACACCAGATTTACCACCATTTACCTTCGTTGGTGTAGACTTCTTCGGTCCAATTCTAGTAAAAGAGGACGCAGTGAAGTGAAAAGATATGGTGTAATTTTTACATGTTTCACAACCCGAGCAATACATTTGGAAATAGCCAATTCACTCGACACTGATTCATGTATCAACGCTATCCGCAGATTTATAAGCAGACGAGGGCAAGTACGACAAATAAGATCCGACAATGGAACTAATCTAACTTCAGCTGATCGTGAACTAAAGAATGCCATAAAGGAATGGAACCAAAGCAACAAACTCCAAGTTGCTTTGCAACAAAAGGGCATAGAATGGACTTACAACCCACCTGCCTCTTCACACTTTGGAGGAGTATGGGAGAGGTTAATAAAACAGGTCAAACTAATACTTCTATCACTTACGAAGGATCAAATAGTAGACGACGAATCCCTTCACACTTTTATCTGTGAGGTAGAAGCCATAATGAATAGTCGCCCACTTACCTCAAACCCAGATAGTCCAAACGACCTCGAACCTTTAACACCCAACCACCTTTTACTTCTCAAAGGACAACCCACATTACCGCCCGGCTTATTTCAGAAATCAGATGTGTATGGTAGACGCAGATGGAAGCAAGTACAATACTTAGCTGATATGTTTTGGAAAAGATGGGTTAGAGAGTATCTTCCAAACCTACAAGAAAGACAAAAATGGCTTAGAGAGAAAAGAAACTATGCAAATGGTGACATTGTGTTAATTGCAGACCCTACTGCCCCTAGGGGATCTTGGATGTTGGGGAGAGTGGTTGACACAAAGAAAGATTCAAAAGGGATCGTTCGTAGCTTGACTTTAAAAACAAAGACAAGCGTTATAGACAGACCGATTACAAAGGTTTGCTTATTGTTGGAAAATGACATGTGGATATGAATGTCCAATGTATATGTAATGTTTACTTTACCTTGTAGGAACTGACATGTATACTGATCTTTACACGCGCACAATGGACTATGGACTATTCGAGCAAGGAATTTCTTGCAACATGCACACATGCGTACATACACACTGAAATGAACTTTTTGAAACGCTCAATGCCTCTTGTGGCATAATGAACCGTTTACGTTATACACTGGACAAGAAGGACTCTAACAAAGGAGCATTGATTACATTGCTATTGCAGTGATGGACCTTTAATTTGAATCAAAATGAATATTGTCACTAATGAATTGAAAGAAACTTGACGTGTTTCAAATGAAATATTCATGTTTGTATATGTGTGGACAATTCTGATTATTGATGATTTGACAGATTTATATCTTTACTGTGTATATTGTGATATGGCTCCATATTTTTGTTTTGTTAGTTTGTTATTGTACCTATTTAGCCGGTAGCAATAAGAGGGCCGGTGTGTAGGAGCCATTCCATTTGTGACCTTTATGTTGAAGTTAATTTAATGACCCCTGCTGGTGAATCATGACCTTGCAGCCTTGAAAGGCCTTGGAACAGAAGGAGTTAAATTTGCACACCTGTGCCAATTAGTGGCATAGAGGTAGACAAATGAGGAATCCATGTGTTGAGAAGTTTGGAATTGAATGTTGGAAATGCATGGACGCCAGCAGGCATATGGTTTTCAATTTATTTACTTGTCTGTTTATTTATCAGTTTAGCGCATTGGAAGTATTGGATGGATTACGTCGTTCGTCATCCATAATTTTGTTTTCGTTATTACAAGTTGGAGTGAGTTTGTTTATCGAGAGAATCAAAGGCTATACTGGAATAAAACGAACAATCTATTGAAACCCCTGAGGCGTCCGAAGTGACTTACTGGAAGGCACTACAACGGGTATCCTCTGACCTCCCACAGGGAGTGTTAAACACGATCACGCAGGCCAGAGCTCCGTCTACGCAACGTCTCTATGCCTCTAAATGGTCGGTATTTTCTGGTCGGTGCACAGCTCGTGGCGTGTCACCCCCGAATTGCGGAGTGGCAGAGGTTCTCTCCTTCCTACAAGAGCTGCTGGATAAGGGCAGGCCCCCTTCCACGCTCAAAGTATATGTGGCGGCCATAGCAGCTTTTTCTGTAACAGCGCTTGGCCAGTCTATAGGAAGGAACGATTTAGTCATCCGGTTCCTCAGAGGAGCTAGGAGACTGAATCCTCCCAGACCTCCCACAGTTCCCATATGGGACCTTTCTACGGTACTGGAAGCCATGAAAGGTCATCCCTTTGAGCCTTTACAGAAGATTGATCTCAAACACCTGTCGTTCAAGACGGTGTTTCTTCTGGCTCTCGCTTCAGTGAAGCGCATCGGGGACTTACACGCACTCTCAGTGAGTGCTACGTGCTTGGAGTTTGGGCCTAATGACTCGAGGGTTATACTCAAACCTAAGCATGGTTATGTTCCTAAATCCCTAAACACGCCGTTTAGGGCACAGGTCATTTCCCTGTCTGCCGCTGGGGAAAATGAGGACGAAAGTTTTCTCTGCCCGGTCAGGGCATTGAGAGCATATGTGTCTCGCTCGTCTGTTTTCAGACAGACAGAGCAGCTTTTTGTGTCGTTTAGTGGGCGTTCTAAGGGACTAGCCGCTTCGAAACAGAGCCTTTCCAGATGGATAGTGGACGCAATAGCTCTAGCTTACACAACCAAGGGCATGCAATACCCTTTGGGTGTCAGAGCGCACTCCACAAGAAGCATGGCTTCATCGTGGGCCTGGTCAAGTGGGATTGCATTGCAAGATATCTGTATGGCGGCAGGCTGGGCCTCCCCGTCTACATTTATAAGATTTTATAACCTAGAGGTTTCCGCTCTTCAAGCCAGGTTACCATCGGTCTATATGGCCAAAAGGGGATAGACTGAAATTCAGTCTTGTTATATATGGTTATTATAAATAGCAGGGCCGCTCTAAGCCGCCTTTTTTGGAAGATAGTGGCTGAATCCCTCTTCTTCCAGGATTCCCTGTGAGTCCTCTGGGTGATTATGCACTGTATGTACCTCGGCTGGTCGCCTTGGGTTTATGGTGTCGGATCCCAGCATGCACAACGTTTTACATTAAGTTCCCCAAAGCGTAGTTTACTACGCAGTACGAGAGTATCTCTCGTAAGAGAACGTACTTGGTTACTAATGTAACCTCGGTTCTCTCTAGAGAGAGGAACGAGTACTGCGTATCATGTCATGCATGCACTCTGTTTTGCTTCACTGTTAAAAATCACAGAGTTAAGCCTGCGAGCGCAATTTATAGCCCTAAGCCACGCCCGTTTCGGCGGGACGTGACACGGGAGGGCGCTTGTGACGTCACTCAAGGTCTCGCTCGATAGGCTTAAGCAGTTGCCCGCACAGCAGCCAATCGGCGCACGAGCTGTCTCGCCTATGTCTGTATGCTGCGGCAACGCGTTTTACATTTATACAAAATTAAAGGACAAGTTCGGTATTTTACACTTAAAGCCCTGTTTACAGATCGTATCTGATGAAATAGAACGGTTAAGATTAAACTTTGGACAGATGCTGCTGTCGCGAGAATTTTAGGTTTATATCGCTTTCCCCCCTCACCCCCACAATGGTTGTCTATGGCCACAGGAAGATTCCTTCCTAAAACACATTAAACTTTCGTTTACAAAGACGTGAAACTCACCGAGTGGTCAGGGGTGTTCACTGATACGGTCCCAAAAAAAAAATCGCTGAAAAAGATGCATTCCAACAGGTTTTATCGTAGTTTTTGTCCAACTCCATGACTTGTATTAAATGTGCTGAGTGAGGTGCGGTATTACTCCGCCGCTTGAGTGTCTATTATTCAAGCTCTCAACGGAAGAATCACGGGTGTGACACGTTTGGCAAAATAGGTCCTAAATAAACCTAAAATTCTCACGACAGCAGCATGTGTCCAAATTTTAATCTTAACCGTTCTATTTCATCAGATACGATCTGTAAACAGGGCTTTAAGTGTAAAATACCGAACTTGTCCTTTAAGGATAATTTTTGGCTTCAGTATTCTCGTGGAAAAGGATTTTCCCAAAGCGTAGTTTGCTACGCAGTACTCGTTCCTCTCTCTAGAGAGAACCGAGGTTACGTTAGTAACCGAGTACGTTTCCCAACCCTGCTAAGGTGTGTTTGATTAGGGAGACAAAGAAAACGTGCAGTGTTGGGGGTCCTTCAGGAGCAGGGTTGGAAAACACTGTTTTAATATGATCAATTTAAGGCAATTGTTAGGGTTGTTTGTTTGTTATTGTTGTTTTCTTTTGTGTATATTTTGCAACTATTTAGTACATTTATTTTTATATATATAAAGTTTAACATGTTTATTTTTACGGTCTCTCTTTTTGCATGTGTGGTGAAAATAAAAAATAATTACAAAACAGATCTTGTATCAGTTTAGTAACTTTAGATTTGAGGAAAACAAGACAGGTCTTGAAAAATATCTACTTACATCACTATAGTATTTACAGCATTAGCTTTCTACTAATTTAAGAGAATTGTTTTACAAACTCATCCATGTCCAGTTCATGTTATTGCTTTTTCATGAGCTAAAAGCACAAGGTTTTTTTCTTCAAAACTCTTGCCAGAGTAGAGAATGAGCTCTCACATGAAGCAGTAGAGACACCCATGACCATAGCAGATACATACATTTATGAAGACCGGCAAATGCATCTTTGTATTCCTGCAAGAGTTTGCAAACAGTTTTTTTGGGTGTTTTTTTTGGACAGAATTGGTCTGGCAACAAGAATTAAATTCTGGAGTTCATTTTTTGCAACCCCTGCTAGACTACAGAGAGGCTCAAGCAACTGGATGTCAAGAAATTTGTTAAATTTTGTCATTAAACCTGATGGCTTGCATCAGCTGTAAATTCTTTGAGGAAAATCTGTTTTCTATCTCTGATACAGCTGTATCTAGTATGTTCAACATCTGTCGTCTTAGAGCTGCAGTTGCACATTCAGAACCTGACTGCCCTCCTTGCCCTAAAGGTGAAAAAAATGATAGGAGGGATCCACAATAGGAGGGATTCACAGTCCTTAGACGTTTTGGTGAGGGCTCACATGAAGGGGTGTGTGGAGGAGATAGAAGCATGAAGAGGGAAGTTAGAATTATATTCTCGTTAAGTTTTGATATGGCCGACACACGACCAAAGAGACGACGTTCCAATGAACACATTGCAAAGAGGGAAAAGGATAAGGAACGCCCAAAGTCCCACATTTACATTGGAAAAGCCTTTGAATGGTGGCGAGAACTCCGCCGGCAGAGGGGCTTCCAATCCGACATTCAGGTAACTGTGTTTTTGCTGGACAGTGGGTAAATAAATTTTTTGTTTTTTCTAAATTGAAGTTTGTGTTCGCCTAACCAACACAAGGATATAATTAGCTAGATCTATGCAGTCAGCGCTAACTTTAGTGAATACAACATATAGGTTTATAGCAGCTAGCGATCGATCTCTATTGTAAATTATCAAGCAAACTCACAGTAGGGCGACAGCTTGTGTGAATGATTGTATTCACCCACTCTTTGTTATGAATTTGAATGTTCATTTATAGGCTATTGACAACTTTGACTAATTTTGATTATGACGGAGCAGTTGTTTATGCTCACCGGGAAACGAAGGGAGGGGGGAGGAGACGAGATGAGGAGGAGGGAGGGTCTAGCTAGCTTCCGTTTTGTTTGACAATACTTTGAACGTCAACAAGAAGTGACATCACCCAGCATCGCTTAGACTAAGCCTTAGAGCACCTTTAATGTCATTTTTTTAATGCAATACATGACCTATGAATACACCCACATATATTATATATCAATATATATATATATATATATATATATATATATATATATATATATATATATATATATATATATATATATATATAATTGTTTTGTTTTTTTAAATAGACATGTCCCAAATTCTGAATGGCTCAGGAGGCAGCTTAAAATGTACATTTATTTGGAGATATTTCAAAATATATAAATTCTATCAGCCTGGAAAATGAAGAAAAAAACTCTGAACTTTTAAAGGCTGAAACTTATGGCGCTTTTCCACTGCATGGTACGGCTCGGTTCGGCTCGGTACGGTTCAACACGGCGCGGAGCGGTTCGGCTCGCTTTTCCACTGCGTAGTACGACTCAACTCGGTACGGCACGGTTCGGTTTCGCTTTAGCTCGGTTTGCTTTTCCACTGCAGTTAGTACCGCTTCAAAGTGGGTGGGACTGATCGTTATTGTAGGTCCGGTGGTAGCCGTGTGCGGCGAAGAGCTGTGCTACTTCCGCTCCTCGGCAACCAACGAGAGGAACGTCTGCACCTCGTCCACTGACCACGATTCAGCCATTTCTTGTTTGATTTTTTTTTAAACTTTTTTTGTCAAGTAAAAACTCAAAAAACAGGTGCTACCGCGTTTGCTGTTGTCTGGCTATTTAAATATAGCGGGTTAGTGTCTCGTGTAGCAAATACAATGACGCTGAAGTGACGATTCTGTCTGACCAATCAGTGATCTGCAGTGTTTTCACGTCACATTTAGTATCGGTACGGTACGCTTGGAACCTCAACAGAGGTGGTACCATTTAAAGCGAGCCGAAGCGAGCCGTGCCGTACCGTACCATGCAGTGGAAATGCGCCATAAGTGAGCCGTACCGAACCGAGCCGTACCGTACCATGCAGTGGAAAAGCGCCATTAATGTATGCAAAATTTGCAAAAAAGTGACTGTGTAAGACAACTAATGCATTTCCCCCCCCTTAGTTAATAATAACAATTCAGAGTGGCACGTGAAAAACAGACACTGACTCAGAGCTGGTCTAGAGTCAAAGTATCACCACAAAGACAGAAGGTCAGTCATGCAGCTAAAAGCAGTCTACCAATGGCCTCTTCCACTGAAAAATCAAGACAGTAATTAACAATTATACCACTCAAGTCAGTCAAAAGAGACAGTTTTGTGACAAAACATTGCAAGTCAACAAATCTGCACAAAAACACAAAGTGAGCTTTAACAGCGGATGTCAAGCTGATGAGGGAGACCGAATCGCATCAGGTGGCTTTTAATAAATTCAAACCCTAAGAGTGTGCATTTGCGAACTCTTTAATGGGTAAAAAGGATGCACCACCTTTAAAATGAGTCAAGTGTTGTTTGAAGCAGGATAATTCAGTGGTTTTCCACCAAGGAAGGGTCAAGAAGATTAGCAGGAACTACTACTTTAAGTTGAGAGCCACAATTATTCAAAAGCTTGCTTTTGCAAGAGTGTAAAACAACAAACCAGTAGCTGTAACCAAAACAAAAGTGCGATTATAACAAAATGTAAGCTGACTGCCACTTTGGAGTTCAAGAAGATAAATTATTTTAAACAGCTCATCACAAAAACAGCTCTTCAATATGCTAAACTTTTTAAAGGCTGAAACTTAATGCAAAGTCGCATTTGAGCCAGACGCTGAGTGAATGTGAAAGACTTTACACTGTTGTTGGGTAGATCAATTAAAATAGCATGCGTTTTAATGTGTCTGACAGAGTTGGCACAAATTAAGTTAAGTGAATAAATGGACATATATATATATATATATATTATATAAATTCAGATAAACCGGTTCCCTTTAATGGTTTATTAGCAGAGACCTTTGTCTACAAACATATACATTTATAATAATGTATTATTAAATAATCAAAACTAACTTTTAAAACGTGTTTTGTCCCTTATCTCAAGAATCAGTGATTTAATAGTTTGGGCTCTGTTGTTAATTGTAACCTTTAATATTATAGTAATGTGCAAAGGCTTCCTATAGAGTTTACAGATTTTTTATCCTTAGGAAAATTTCACACCGTTGTGATCGCACACAAAGTACACTAAAAACACCTCAAATCAGTGATGAATTTGATAGAATTTTACACTATTACTCAATGCGCGGCTGGAACTAGCCCCAAAGACGGCCATATTCAAGTTCAAATTGAAAGCATGTTTACATTACATTCACTTATACCTTTATTTATATAGCTCTTTATACAATAAAGATTGTTTACAGAGATAACAGAAAAAGTTATGTATTTCGGCTGTTGTTCAGCTGAAGTCAGTTCAGTGTTGCTTCAGTTCCATTGTGAAGATCATCAAATATTAAATTTGTTAATTTCATCTATAAGGCAGTGCTGCAAAAAAATTATATCATCGTCCAACTCAGTTAAGTTTTAATACAACAGCGTCAGTACAGTCAGATGAAAAATATTGTAGAATATTTTTCACATCTTACTAAAGATTAAAGGGGTCATGACATGGTTTTTTTTATTTTTTTATTATGTTCCCTTAGGTGCAATTATAGTATTACTATAGTTTTTTTTACAAAAAACTTTTAAATGTAGTGATTTATGACCTTTTCCCCACCCTGTTTCTCATCCTCTGATTCAAACAGTCTGTTTTGGGGGTGTTTCCCCTTTAAGAGTTCAGTGTTAACGCCCACTGTTATGATTGGCTAACGTCAGTGCCTATGCATCAATTATTAACGCCCCCAGCCAGAACGTTTGCGGATTCGGCGTAACTGTTTAATAGCGGGTGATGCATGCGAAGCGATGGCTCTTGCAATGATAAAACCTTATTATGTTTGAGCCAGAATCAGAGGAAAATGAACCATCACCACAACAACGAAGACTGGATCAGCCCGTGTCCACATGGAAAGTGAAACTATTTTGAATTAATAAAAAAAAAATAACCCGAGACACTTGAAAACGGATTATTGTTGCATAATATCCTATAGCTTCATTTGCTAACAGTTTAACATTATTTAACTAATTCCAATGAAATGATAGGGTGTACCACGGACAAAAATGCATGCACAGACAGGCCATCTTTGAAGATGCAGCATTGATAAAGGCAACATTTTTAATTTTCTATCACATGTAGGCCTACTAGAAAGGCGACATATTTTCAAGATTCTCTTATACAAATGTGTTTATATTAGCCATGGCATGGTAAAAAGTAAGTTTGCGTCGTCGTTATTGAGCCCATAGTCGGCACGGACTTATCTTTGAGCAACAGTTTTCTGGCAAAGCCAAGCATCATATTGGGATTTTTTCCTCAAAACAGTCATCCTTAAATGTATAGAACACTGCCGTGACTGGGACGTCCGCCCAAAAAATAAAGTGCATCCATTTTTCCCTGACGACTGGATCTTTCAGCGTATTTAAAAAGTAGTTTAAAGTTTTAAATACATTACTTACAGTTTGCGTCGTCGTTGTTGAGCCCAGAATAGACGGCACGGACTTATCTTTGAGCAACAGTTTTCTGGCAAAGCTCAAAACAGTCATCCTTAAAATGTATAGAACAAACACTTAAACTAACACTGCCGTGACAGAGACGTCCGCAAAAAATAAAGTGCATCCATTTTTCCCTGACGACTGGATCTTTCGCAGCGTATTCAAAGATGTAGTTTGTCCACAGCCAGGAACAGCACATCTGCGGCGTCGTAATCTCCCTGTACACAGACCCACTCGCTGTCCGTCGACTGAACACTTGTGAGGCGCGCGCGGGCGCGACAACTATACGAAGTGAGCGTAGTTGTCTTGCGCTTTAAGCGTAGTTGTCTTGTGCTGGAGGCGGGTCATATGCAAACGCTGGTACGTCACTTCGTACCGTGACGTCACTTCTTACCATGGATCCAGAACGAGCTGTATTTAGAGCTTGATTAAATAAATGATTCGTTTATAATGGGGAGGACGTCTTAAGCTATGAAACTTGCAGGACGTTTTAATGGTACAAAGACCTCTTATATACCAAAAGATCAAGGCAAATTTGGTTTCTCATGTCATGACCCCTTTAATAAAATAATGTAGTCATTGTAGTGCAATGTATTTATGTTAAGATTATCTCCGTTTATTTATACGTTGTTTATATTATGTGACAATATACTGGTATTGGCGTCAATCATAATGGGAGTTTTTTGGATTTAGTGAAACGCCTCGTTAATCAGGCCAGTCTGCAGGACTTGCCGATCAACAGTGAGAGCTTTAGGGACAAAACCAACACCCTCGTCCATCATCCTGCAGATTCTGCCACTGTACAGAGAATAAGTTGTTTGTGCTAGTCCTGAAATGGGAAATGTTACAATAACCTGTTAACTGCTTACGACTTTGTGTTTTGTTTTTATTTTACTTTTAGTAAATACTTTTTATTGAATACTTGTAGTTCAAAATTGTGCTCATTTGGATAAAAACTTAAGGATTATCGTAGGTTTACTTCAAATATCTTTTAAAATTAATATTTTGTTGTATTTTTACAAAGCCTGGTCTTAAAAATGTTCCATACATTTTTTTGAATTTATCATTGATTTAATTAGTTCTGACATTGACAAGCAGCTGCCAAAGTTTTCTTTTAAACAAGTCTACAAAGTTTTAAATCCAAAGGCTTCATGAACTATGTATTTCAAATGGGTATGCCATTTATT